>JAWPHD010005619.1:0-159853 GCA_037043455.1 Cyrtodaria siliqua | reverse complement strand
TTGATCTTTACCAAACTTGCAAATCCGAACGTTTCACCATACCACGTTTCAGTTTACAATGTAAGTGCACGCTTTTCATGTGTATCATTTGTGTATTGAAGGCACATGGGATCTAAAGAGAACATATTTTTCTTTTTTTAACAGTGGTGTACTATTACAATTATGCTATACATATTTTCAGTGTGAAGGTGAATTTAACAATAGTATATAATTCAATGATGGAATCAAGAGCTGGTAATCACATAGGCTTTTGCATATGTTAAATAAATAACGAGAAGGGCGTTCCACGGAACACTTTTGTAGATGGTCATGTGCTTATTTAACGTTAGTTGCAGGTAAATGTTTAATGGAAAGAGGCATAACTTTGCCGAAATGAAAAAAACAACAAAGTTATTAGACATGTGTAACGACTTTCCTTGGGATGAGATGAAGATGTTTATGAAGTTTCATGAAAATAGGTGAAATATTTTTTAAGTTATGACCAAGTTCAGGTTGCAGGCTAAAGCATGACGGACAGACGGACGAAGACGACGAATGAAGACAGACTACGGACAAAGCGATCCCTACCTATCTGCCATGCTACGAAGGTGACACAAAGACAAATAAAATGGAACTTTGAATTGTAACATTTCTGTGAATATGTTTTTAATGTTAGCTCAATTTTTCCAATTAAAAACTTTAAATTGTACTTTATTATCTCCCTTTATAGCAACACATTTATTACAGAGAGGTCACACGTTTATATTATTTCGTATTATTTCGTATATATAGAATCTAAAAAACTATATTTACACGTAATTTGCTTAAAAAGTATAAATGTATTCTAATTTGGTTGGTTATCTTTACCTTCTTTCGATAGAATGTGCGTTTAATGGTTAACTATTTGCTTCCGTATGTTTTTATTCGTTTTTAAGGGTTGAACTATTGAACTGTTATATGTTTACATGACTTACTAAACCATTTTGAATGCAATCAAATACACAAATACAAATTTGGTGAAGTTAATCCATGCCATACATCCATTTTTATATCAATTTAGAACATTTTCTTAAAAATTACCTTCCTTTATAAAACAACAGTTTTACACAAGCTACCGAACTAAAGATACTATACTGGCTTAAAAGAAGCGTAAGACATTGACCTTTTAGAATTTGCCAGCTTGAGTGGTACCAATTTGAATATGTCAAAATAGGGTAGCAGCACACGGCCTTGAAGGGTACCCAACTAATGCGTGTTATATAAGAATAGAATATAATATCTTTCATTTCTACCACCGAAGCATTGTGGTGTAGTGGTTATAGCGTCTGCCTTGCATTCGGGAGGTCGTGGGTTCGAGTCCCCTGACCGCGTCATACCAAAGACTTTAAAAATGGAGTAGTCACTTGTAACCCTTGCCTGACGAGCAAATAATGGGTAGTGCTATGACTGATTGACCAGTGTCAGAATAATGTGACTGGTGGGTGGGGGTATCATGTCTACGCGTGGTATTCCAGTGTGGCAGCACTATAAAGAAACCATTAAGTTCGCTGCTTCAAGTAGACATATCATCACATCACACAACAACACACAGATAAAAGTCCAGACATTGTGCCTATAATCGTCGGGTAGGACGCCTGTCGTAGGTGGAGGGACTATAATCCTTAGAAATACACACATACACTTTCATTTCTACCGGAATGATCAATCGTGAACACTCGGCCAATCCCGTCATTACTCGGGATCATGCTGCGAAGCAGTGTACGAGATGTTGCGGATGTTTATGCCTCATATAAGTTATAACTAAATAACTTAGGGAATAACCTAAGTTACCTGGTACTACTGCGCTCGCTACTCGCTATCTTCGTGGCGAACGCAGTAGGTAAGGGTACTATACTTCACTATTTATAGCATTATCGGTGACAAGGTATAATGTTACAATACTTCACTATTTATAGGCATTATCTGTGCTTTTTGTAGAGAGGGAGCGATGCAAACTGGTCGAGGAAATAGGGAGCGGTGCAAAACTTCTGCCCGACATTTTCAAGAGAGCATGTATAGTTGCCATCATGTCCGTAGGCACGTCCGGCTGTTCCGCTTATTTGTCCGTTCATCTAGTTACTGGACTTTAAAGTTTTTCGAATCTAAACCTTGACGGCTCAACTTCTACATTCATCCGATTTTCATGAAGCTTCATAGCAAGCATCAGTATGATAAGCATCAGTATGATTATCAGAACGTTCCGGTTGCATGATGTTTGGCGAAGTTACGAGACTGAAGTTTTTTTAATCTAAAGCTTGTCCGCTCAACTACTCTTTTGTTTTTCATCATCTGATTTTCATGAAACTTAATAGGAAGTATCAGTGTGATGTCTATTAGTGCATATTATCAGGATTTTTTGCTTGAATGCTTTTTGGTGGAGTTGCGGGACTTTGAAGTTTTTCGAATCAATAGCTTGTCCACTCAACTGCCCCTACGAGTTTAATCGGATGATAGGAAGTATCAGCCTGATGTCTAGTAGCGCATGTTGTCAACATGTTCTGATTAAATGATTTTTGGCAGAGTTAGATTAGGTACTTTGATTTTTTTTTAATCTAAACATTGACGGCTTAACTCCTGTTACATTTCTTATCCGAGTTTCGTGAAACTTAATAGGAAGCATCAGTGCGATGTCTAGTAGTGCATAGTATCAGGATGTTCCGCTTGAATGATATTTGAAGGAGTTGCTGGACTTTGTAGTTTTTCGAATCAATAGCTTGTCCGCTCAACTTCCCCTACGGTTTTAATCTGATTTTCATGAAACTTTAAAGGAAGTATCAGTTGAATCTAAACCTTGACCGCTTAACTGCTACATTTCTTATCCGATTTTCATGAAACCTCATAAGAAGCATCAATATGATGTCTAGTAGCGTATATTGCCAGAACAGTGAGATGTCTGCATTAAATTATGTTAAATCTCTTCGAAAAGTGTGTATTATATAATTACAGATGCACGTCAGATATCCAGTGGGTATATGGGCCTATTATGCGAGAAAAAACGTCACTAAGGTATCGATAATCTACAAGTCCTGCTCACCAGTTACTGATCTCGCACAATATAACCCTGATAGAAATATTTTATTTCTTAATTAGATAACTACAGGACTCTTGATGATAATAAAACAAGTGAGACGCAGACGGAGAGCAGAACGCCAGAACTACAACTATATGTGGATTTCTTTTTGCACAAGTATTTCCTTTTTAATATGATAGTTTTTTTATTTTTCAGTTCCGACCTGTAGCTAAGATGCCTGGGTGCTTACATATATCATATGCAGACGTTTTACAACCTTAGTGTCATGAACAGATACTGCAGACATAGTTTGAAACTCTACCTACAGCATAGTTTAAACCTACAGCATATTGTTATAGACATACTGAATAGACATTGTTTTTTATGAAAATGTTCACCCGCCCCAATCCCCGATAAAATTGACTGGTCCCTGTTTGTCAATATTGTATGCCTAAAGTTTAAATTATACTTACTCACTGTAAATTCATCTGCTAAAAAAGGTAGTTTGTGCACAGGAATACAAATACAAGTTAAATGGCTATTTCCATGGAAAGGTTGGTTTTGTTTGATTTATTATGTATTTTAAAAGTTTGATTTATTAATGTATTTTAAAAGTTTATTTATTATGTATTTTAAATGGGTATATTTTGTACGAACTATTACGCTCGAAATTAAGCTTAAAGTGAGACATGGCAATCCAGATTTTTTTTAAAACCCATTAGTCTTTCTACATAACTTGCATTTGTTCAAGCATTTTTTCACACACACACACACACACACACACACACACCATAAGAGCTATTCTTCTCGCAGCTAAGGTCCATCCATATAGCATTTTATGTATGACTGCCCAGTCCAGTCCATATAGCATTCTCTGTATAACTGCCCTGACCGTAAACGTGCAAATTGTCCGAAATGCCATAAATTATATGTTATATTATACCGAATCTGTAATATAAGACTCTTAGACCGGGGGACCGGTCATATAATATTGACCTGATGACGTCACGTTGCACAAAGAAGGATATATGCAAATGAGGTATATTAATATATGTAATATATCCTTGATATAGTAACGATGGTATTCGTGAACTGATTTACTGTTCTTAAAGACACAGCAAAGTCAGGGCATTGCCAATGCTGACTGAAGCACGACGTACGTTGGTGGGTGGAGTGGGTGGGTGGATTGTCCCCGTCTTAGTTTCACACACGCCCACCCCGTATCTTGGCAGTCAAACATATGATGGTATTTCGCTGACACTGTCTATACCTATTCAAAACCTGTCGTTTTACTGAAAACATACCCTAATGGTATAAGCATTTCAAAAGCAAGCTAAATGGAAATCCATCTATAAGTTCATCTGCAACTCTCTGTGAGATTCTTCCAGCTTCTTCCTCTAATGCTGCTATCGCAATATAACCCAATATGATGTGGTAACGGGACGTCAAACCCCATTTCATTTCACTCCGTGGCTGAGTGGTTCGAGTCTCTGACTTGAAATAACTTGCCCCTCACCGCGGTTGGTTCGATCGGTAGTGTAAAAGGTACACCCCGAAAAACGGCATATGCCGTTATGGGGCCTTCCGCCAAAATGACGTTCTGGGGGCTTTCCAACCAAATAACGTACTAGGGCTTCCCGCCAAAAACTATGTTCTTGGGCCTCTACGTTACTTTCTTGCGCAAAAATGACGTAGGCCTGCCTCAAGATTCTGTCATAAAAATATGTACTTTATCAGATGCAGTTGAATAAACTTGACTATAATTATATTCTGTTCAAAATTCCTAAGTACACTTAAGTAATATTCTCATTGTTTTATGTATTATACGCTTGTTTAGTGGTACGGTTGAAATGCAAAATAACGAGTTTAAATCGTCTGCTGTCGTTTAAAGCTTTCAATAAATACTGAAAAGGGGATCCCTTGGAAACAACAAGCACAAACAAGAGATAAATGTAGCATATTCGGTTTTATTGAGTCTGTTCATGAGAGGTAATGTAGGAGCAAAACCGCTCACGCCCACTAGCACCGACTTCAGTGATATTCTACTTTAAAGCCACACCAATTGGAATTGATGATCCCAAAGGACCAGTAAGCAATAACATTAATGATTTGTAGTTGGAGCAACAATTTACGGCCGCTACACAGCACTAAACAAACACTAGTGTGAATGTCAATAAATACTGAAAAGGGGATCCCTTGGAAGCAACAAAAAAGAAATAAAGTAGCAGACTGGGTTTTATTGAGTCTGTTCATAAGAGGTAGTGTATTGTGCAACACCTCTCACGCCACCTAGCACCGGCTTAAAGGGTCTGATGCACTATTTTCAAACACGGTTTATTTAAAAAGGCTCTGCAAAACTTGAAAAAAGCTGAAAGAATTATCAAAAAATGTCATGAAAAATAAAGGAGATGTGACCTATTGAAAAGCTGAAAAGAACATAAATTGTGGAGGCCATCTTTGGACGATGACGTCATCACGCCGTTTTACCATATATGGCATATTGACAAAATGTCTTTTAAAGCAAGGAATATCACTGCAAATTGATTAAAAATAAATATATACAGATGTAAAATATATAAATGGTATGCTTATTTTTCATTTGCAGTGATTTTCTTTGCTTTAAAAAGTCATTTTGTCCATATGCCATCTATCTTAAAAAGGCGCGATGACGTCATCGTTCAAAGATGGCCGCCTCCATTTAATATATTTCTTTGGAAATTTTCAATAGGTCATATCTCCTTTATTTTTTATGGCATTTTGATAATTCTTTCAGCTTTTTTCAAGTTTTTCAGAGCCCTTTAAAATAAACCTTGTTTGAAGTGCATCAACCCCTTAAAGCGATATTTTACTTTAAAGCCACATATATTGGGCTTGATGTTCCCAAAGGACCAGTAAGTAATATATTTGTGATTTGTTATAACACTTACACAACTGAGTACATAAGATGTACATAGGGTACTTCGAATTGGTGCAGCTTTAGATGTTCCTAATTTAAAATATGCCAAGTAAAAACTATTTGATATCATGTTTCACTAGCATTACCACTACAACTGCGTTTGCAAAATACATTTTCGAAATATGTAATGTTAATGCTGAATTACAGTTACTTGAATTCCAAACGATATTCAATTAGACGGGAGGTAATTTCGGATATCCATTTTTCATTTTATTATAGACAATAAATGTGTCATAAATGTAATTTTTTTAAAAGTATATATCTTTAAGCACACTTCGATTCATTTTATGTGTATTATCAGTACATCTCATGTTTTCATATAAAGAGAGGGTAACTCTTAGAAGATGCAACAATTAAAAAGAAAGGTGGATCAATGTAAACGTTTTAAACTATCGTGAGACGATTCAAACCGACATTTAACTTGTGTAAGGCAAACTATGACTGAAAAACAGCCATTCGCCGATAGAATCTTGTTTGTAAATGCTAAAAATAACCGCACAATGTTCTAAATTCTAACTCTTCAATACAGATATACTGAAAGGAAAAAGAAACGCAGGGTGCGTATTTCCGCTATATATTGTATGTTTAATATGCTACTGCTAATCGAATGGTACAGGGCGACATTAGGCCTGTCCGTTTAGAAAGAAGGTTTAAACAGCACTGAACACACAAATGGTTACCCCTTTAAAGTTTCATTATCGTCAGAATTCGCATTTGGCTCAAGCAGGTGAGCAAACTTAGGCTTTAAATGTTGCAATCACTTAACATTAAATACAGTACTGAACTGGCTCAATTGTTCAAAGAGGAACTTCAGCATTTATGAATTTCTTGTTACAACGTGTACTGTGATTAAAACGTCTACAACATCACAGTTGTGTCCTTTCTCTAACTAACTGCACTTTTTTTTTTAAACAAAACATCTTGGGATTTCCTTGGAATATATATGGAATTAAGTGTGCAGTATATGCAATATATAGCGGAAATACGCACCCTGCGTTTCTTTTTCCTTTCAGTATATATCTTCGTGTAGATCTATATTTAAGTGCATCTTATAACGTACAATTTTTTATGGCAGAAACTCGAGGTACGTCATTTTTGCGCGGGAAAGTAATGTAGAGATCCAAGAGCATCATTTTTGGCGGGTTTTATTATCCATAGCATTATTAAAAATATAAAGCAGATGTCTTAAAACGATAGAGAAAAGTGTAAATTTTGACTTAAGATATTGCTAAGAAGCTTTATGAATACGGACCCTGGCCTGCGGAAGGTCGGTGGTTCTACCCAGGTGCCCGTCCGTGCACGAATATTTTCGTGAGTGGCATCTGGGGTCTTTCTCCACCAGTGGAAGCTGACCTTAGCTGTTGGTGCGACTATAAAATCCAATTCAATCTTTTTTGGAAATGTAGCTTGCAGAGTCTACTTTGAAAACAAATGCGTGTTTTACACCAAACATAACATGCATGAAAAGTCGTATCTAAATAACTTTATGTCATTTGGGATAATATCTGACAACTTAATGGATTCAGCTAACTAGTTTGGGTCAGTTGAATCTATGGCGATCTCCATGCATGAGTTTATCATTTCTTTAATCATCGATTAATACTGCTTCCGGTGATTATGTTTGGCACGTTTGAGTAAATATGCCAGTTCTCGCAGCTGCAGGAAGTCTATCCCACATGGGGGAGTAGCTGGATATTAGGTTAGGTTCTTGTACTGGATCTAGTCTTTCGTTAACATTCAGCTAAGTTGTCCAATGAGTTTATAGTTCTAGAAATACTGTTGGTGGAGTCCTAGGCCTGGTACTGCGTAGAGTTTTGCTGAAATAGTGTGTATTTACCAGTTTAGGTAAGTCTAATTCTCTTCGCTCTTACCTGGGGGCGTCCGTGGCCAAGTGGTTAGAGTCTCTGACTTGAAATCACTTGCCTTTCACCGCTGTTGGTTCGATCACACAGGAGCCTAGGACTCTTTATGTGAGAAAGCTATACAGCTGGCATGCGAAATATGCGGTGGTTCTATCCAGGTGCCCGCCCTTGCTCGAAAATTGCCCAGAGAGGCACATGAGATATTCCTCCACCAATGGAAGCTGGAAAGTCGCCATATGACCTTGGATGTTGGTGCGACTACAAAATCCATTTCAATTCAATTCGCTCTTACCTAATGACTGAATTCTGTGACAAACTGAGACATTCCTTGTGTAGCCACTGGTTGCAATCATCATATGTGGTTAATCACTGTTGAACTGTTTACACATTGTTCGAAGAAATATCTATAGGCAGTACGTCGAAGTCCCGTGCAAACACTGATTTTCATGTAGCTTAGTTAAATGTATGTCTTATATATGCCGTAAAGAAATGAACCTACGTTGTATATTGTTATATTTTGATTTGCATGCATCTATAGATCGAAATGCATTACTTAATATTTACCTTAATTCAATATTTAATATGTTACTATTATTTGTATTATAGTCTATATGGTTAAAGGGAGGGAGACCGGCATGGTATATAAATAAATATACACGTGTCTATGCATGCTCAGTTGTCTCCCATCTGACACCGATGAACAATAGCTATCTTAACTTACATCATACCTTCTTATCTGACTGTAGATTATTTTGTGAAAACTATCAGTTCTGCTCTGCACTATCATCATTTTCTCTCGCTGTACTACCACCTTTATTTGTCATAACGATTACCATTTATAGTTGAACTTGCATTATATATTATATCCATTGCTGTTTTACACATGTAAAATCTTGGAATAAAAGAATTTGAATTTGTTAACGTTTTACAAAACGGGGTCCTCCATCTTTAATTTACAGGTCAATAACTTGATATGTTTTACTGCATATTAAACTGCATCTTGGTATTTAATGTGCACGTTCATGAGTATTGCAAATCAAGTTGCATTTTTTAGAATTAAGAACAATATATTTCATTTTAGATAAGGATTCAGCATGGTTTCGTCCCTCAGGGCAAAGCATATGAGGGATAGGATATAACCCCCTTTCATTTTATACCCTACTCTCCACCCACTCCTTATGGTATGCCAACCTATCTCTCCCACTGTATCCCGCATACTACCCTACACTCATCAGAGTTTCTTAAAAAAAAAAGATTAGTGGAATCAGACTATGGTTCACCGTTTGTAAAAATAATATTTACCAAATTGTTATGTCGTTCACAACATAATTATAACAGTTACACATTTTGTTTTCTTATACGTTTACATGTCGTTTCGGATAGAGATTATAATCATGACTGGGCTCTTTTCGGTTTTCTTATTTGAGTGGCTTCCCTTGAAATGTTGCACCGTACATAATCATATTCTATAATGACTACATATGCAATTAGCCATCCCACCCGATGAAAGACCTGGAAAGACGTACTAAACAGTTCGATTTAAATACATACAAAGTAATCAACGGCACAGCATACTATACGACTTTGCACCACGATAGTTACTGTATTTATGAGCATTAGATCTAACATTATCATTACATTCAAAACCGTTATATATGTTCGTTAAACGCTTCTTACTCTTCTATTTATCAATATTTCTTTTTATATCATTTTCATCGGTGATGATTGAGATTTCTCAGTGAAAGAATATTTATAATCGCTAAATATTATTAACTAACTCCGAAAACAGAAATAACTAACTGTGACGCTGATTTATGACGTCAACTCAGTGGTGCTGATGTCGACGTCATCCGCCGATAACGTTCAATAACGCGAATAATTTCGGGTAAAATCATGCATACACCGATTACATAGGAAAATCCCTCTCTCGATGGTAGACGCATACGCTCGTTCGTGAAAACAACCACACGGCTACCATCTCGTGAAGGATTTCACTATAATCGAGTCCAGCAGTTAAATAATCTCTACTATATAATATCATAATGGAAGCCTGTGCCTTAGATAATACCTTAATTGTGAAAAACTACGAGATGCGTGTCGTAATTCAGAAAGTCATCACATCTTTGATCTAATTATTTTTCAGGTAGACGAATTAGTCGTCCAAATAGTGATGTTTTTAAACCTAATATCACACGGTACCGACGATCACGCCGTGGTGCTAGGGTATCTGTTGCAAGTCAACACGTATCTAGTCAACACACTTCTGAGTTTGTTTCTGGATCAGCCACCGTTTGTGGTAACAGCTATATTACACGGTATCCCTGGTCTAGATAGCACCATCCTAGACAGTCTGGCGACTGAAGATATAGCATCCAAAGAGCCAGTGGTGTCGTCCCAAGATGCACGGGTTAGTAAAGCAAATCATTTGTGTTTCAAATTAGATCTGATTTTCGCCGTTAAATGCGGTTGTAATAGTTATTAACCTAACACGATATTTATTGTATCTGACCCTTGTAGCTTGCGTGCATGATCATGTATTTGTCAATAGTAATTCTTATTCTATGCATCCCTCCAGTTTCCCTGGAACGGCTCGAAATGACCATAGCTAATGTGCTGGTGATCATGAGCTGTTAAACAACAATTACTTTATTAATTTTACTTCTTGTGGTGATACAAATTGGTATAGGGTAATCTTGATGCTAAATAAATGAAATGTCACGTCTTAGGTATCACCTATGACCCTTGTTTAAATCTACCCAATATATAACTTTTTTCTGTCTGTTTCAACATAACACATACATGGTATGTTTATGTATAAAAGGTCTGTGGTGTGTTTAGTGAACTTACCTTGCTCTAGAAGGCAGTGAAAAGAAATGTAATACCTTCATTAACAAATATGGTATCAACCTGTAGTAGTTGTATGTCCATCATGCATGCCGTGTTCCTAAACAACTAAGTAAGTAGAGCCAAACAGAACAAATACGTAAATATATCGGATACATTCACGATACGATATCGGATACGTTCAGGATACGATACCGGATACGTTCAGGATAAGATACCGGATACGTTCACGATAAGATACCGGATACGTTCAGGATAAGATACCGGATACGTTCAGGATAAGATACCGGATACGTTCAGGATAAGATACCGGATACGTTCAGGATAAGATACCGGATACGTTCAGGATACGATACCGGATACGTTCAGGATAAGATACCGGATACATTCAGGATAAGATACCGGATACGTTCAGGATAAGATACCGGATACGTTCAGGATAAGATACCGGATACGTTCAGGATAAGACACCGGATAAGTTCAGGATAAGACATCGAATACGTTCAGGATAAGACACCGGATACGTTCAGGATAAGATACCGGATACGTTCAGGATAAGATACCGGATACGTTCAGGATAAGATACCGGATACGTTCAGGATAAGATACCGGATACGTTCAGGATAAGACATCGAATACGTTCAGGATAAGATACCGGATACGTTCAGGATAAGATACCGGATACGTTCAGGATAAGATACCGGATACGTTCAGGATAAGACATCGAATACGTTCAGGATAAGATACCGGATACGTTCAGGATAAGATACCGGATACGTTCAGGATAAGACACCGGATACGTTCAGGATAAGATACCGGATACGTTCAGGATACGATATCGGATACGTTCAGGATAAGATACCGGATACGTTCAGGATAAGATACCGGATACGTTCAGGATAAGATACCGGATACGTTCAGGATAAGATACCGGATACGTTCAGGATAAGACATCGAATACGTTCAGGATACGACACCGGATACGTTCAGGATAAGACACCGGATACGTTCAGGATAAGACATCGAATACGTTCAGGATAAGACACCGGATACGTTCAGGATAAGACACCGGATACGTTTAGGATAAGACATCGAATACGTTCAGGATAAGATACCGGATACGTTCAGGATAAGACACCGGATACGTTCAGGATAAGACATCGAATACGTTCAGGATACGATACCGGATACGTTCAGGATAAGACACCGGATACGTTCAGGATAAGACATCGAATACGTTCAGGATAAGATACCGGATACGTTCAGGATAAGATACCGGATACGTTCACGATAAGATACCGGATACGTTCACGATAAGATACCGGATACGTTCAGGATAAGATACCGGATACGTTCAGGATAAGATACCGTATACGTTCAGGATAAGATACCGGATACGTTCACGATAAGATACCGGATACGTTCAGGATAAGATACCGGATACATTCACGATACGATATCGGATAAGATACCGGATACGTTCACGATAAGATACCGGATACGTTCAGGATAAGATACCGGATACATTCACGATAAGATACCGGATACGTTCAGGATAAGATACCGGATACATTCACGATACGATATCGGATACGTTCAGGATAAGATACCGGATACGTTCACGATAAGATACCGGATACATTCACGATACGATATCGGATACGTTCACGATAAGATATCGGATACGTTCACAATTAGAAATCGGATACGTTCACGATATCTTTTCACGGTAAGATATCGCATACGTTTGCGATAAGATATAGGATACGCTCACAATAACATGTCGAATACGTACACGATAAGATATCGGATACGTTCAGGATAATATATCATCTCAAGATAAATTATATGTTCGTGAAAGCGAGTTGGTGGTATTATTTTCCTTAACTTTCTGTATAATCACTTTAATAATATCTATTTCCTTAACTTCCTTTAGAATGGTGCCATGGGCGACACTTTGAACACCATGGCGCTGTTAATGCGTGCCGTTGTCAACATGCACAGAAGCAACGGTGTACACGAGCAAGCATTACTGGCAGACTTGGAAGAGACTCATCGGATCGTGCAAGTAAACTATCGAGGGGAATACGGGGAAATCAGGTGTCTGGAGGCCATGCTGTGTTTTGCCAGAACTTGGTAGAAGTTTAAATGCATCCAATAATATTTAATAAGAAAAAAAAACATGTAAGGAAACATTATACAATAATTATTTGCAAAGAGTTGAATACGTTTCGGTCAATAGTTCTTTTAGTGGCTCTATAGTTCCCCCAAGAATATGTATTTTCGACAGTTGACAATTTACAAGTTTGAACTATCGATCCTTCGATGGGCCAAACGCGTATGTTAACGCTATATATTATTAGGGTTTTGCAGACGACAATGAATATATATATATTATAAACAGAAAGTGTGTATGGGTATTCAGAGAACAAAAAGCAGAGAGAGAGAGAGAGAGAGAGAGAGAGAGAGAGAGCATCTATGTATACTGAAACGCAGAAGAAACGCAACTCATTTATTTTAACGGAACGCAAAAGAAATGCAACTCGGGAATTTCCGCTATATATTGTATGTACAATATGCTGCTCTTAATCGAATGGTACATGGCTACGTAAGACAGTTCCTTTCGGGAAAAAATACAAAAACAACACATAATACAAGTACAGCAAATAGTATTCCTTCAAAGTTTCATTATTCACAACAAGCATGTGAGCAAACTTAGGATGCAATTTTTTTCAAACTCGTTACATTAAATACAGTACTGAACTGGCTCAGTTTTTCAAAGAGGAACATCAACATTTATGAATTTCTTGTTATAAGGTGTAGTGTGATTAAAACGTTTACAACATCACAGTTGTGTCCATTCTCTAATTAACTGCAACTTTTTCTTTTACAAAACATCTTGCGATTTCTTTGGAATATTATGTGGATTTTCAGTGTGCAGTATATACAATATATAGCGGAAATTCCCGACAGGGGCGTACCTGGAGCATTTTGAAATGTACGCCAGATATGAGAAGCGTAGCTGCGAACCGAGCAGCCAAACCCCCTCGGGTGGGGTTTGGGGGCCTCCCCGAAGACAATTAGGAGGCAAATGATGAGTTCTCTTAAGCTATATTTCAGCGTTAATATGGCATTTTAAACTTTTATTTTTTCACTTTTGCTGACGAATTGTACGCATTGGCGTACGTGCGTATGACTGGATACGCGCCTGTCCGAGTTGCGTTTCTTTTGCGTTTCAGTATATATATTTATTAATTATTTAACAATTAAACTATATGTTTTTCAGTATTTATTGACATTCACACTAGCGTTTGTTTAGTGCTGTGTGGCGGCTGTAAAACGTCGCCCAGTCTACAAATCAGTAGTGTTATTACTTATGGTCCTTTGGAATCATCAAGCCTAACTTTTGTGGCTTTAAAGTAGGATAACGCTTAAGCAATTGGAGTATATCCCTTTTGAGAAACTGTAGAGATACTGATAACGATAATAAACTAAGAACATGTAGGAATTTTTAAAAAATAATTAAAAGTTGAACTGCATGTTAAATATGAGTAGAGACCAACGTCGCGGTTTACCACAATTTAGATCACGTAATCTTCCAATTAGCCCTAGAAACTTGACGAGACCATACTCTATATATTACTTTAATGTCTTTCTTTCTTTTTAAACAAAAGTATGTGCCATAAGTGACAATTAATACACGACATATCTGATTTTATTGTATATATTGTTACTACTGGTATTGTAAATGTAATGATTTTGTTTCTTAAAGATCCCATGTGTAGGTAGTGTACAATGCGCTTTGCGTGATGCATGTTGCGTATATATAGAGAGATAAAAATCATTGCAAACAAGTAGGAGTGATTCCATGTATACGTATTGCGTGATGCGTGATGCGTATTGTCTTGTGCGATGCACAATAGTTCACGCTAGTATTTAATTGCATTTAAAAAAACGAAATAATTAAACACAGAAGATGAAATCCTATTTCACGTAACTACTTGTTTTCAATTATTTGTACCTATACTCATCACGAAATGCGCATTGCGCACTAAGTGCACACGGGATCCTAGCATAATGTGTTTTAAACATGTTTTAAATGACCGTTTCAACATGGATGCTTCACTATTATTAACACCCATTGTACATTTTGTTCATGAAACATGTGATAGTGATTATATCCATAATCTTCTTTTAAAGAATACATTCATATTAACACCCATTGTACTTTTTGTTCATGAAACATGTGATAGTGATTATATCCATAATCTTCTTCTAAAGAATACATTCATATTAACACCAATTGTACTTTTTGTTCATGAAACATGTGATAGTGATTATATCCATAATCTTCTTCTAAAAAATACATTCATATTAACACCCATTGTACTTTTTGTTCATGAAACATGTGATAGTGATTATATCCATAATCTTCTTCTAAAGAATACATTCATATTAACACCCATTGTACTTTTTGTTCATGAAACATGTGATAGTGATTATATCCATAATCTTCTTCTAAAGAATACATTCATATTAACACCCATTGTACTTTTTGTTCATGAAACATGTGATAGTGATTATATCCATAATCTTCTTCTAAAGAATACATTCATATTAACACCCATTGTACTTTTTGTTCATGAAACATGTGATAGTGATTATATCCATAATCTTCTTCTAAAGAATACATTCATATTAACACCCATTGTACTTTTTGTTCATGAAACATGTGATAGTGATTATATCCATAATCTTCTTCTAAAGAATACATTCATATTAACACCCATTATACTTTTTGTTCATGAAACATGTGATAGTGATTATATCAATAATCTTCTTCGAAATAATACATTCATATTAACACCAGGGGCTTCCACAGGGCATTAAAGGGCATATTCCCCCTATCCATTAATTCTAAAATCTAATCGGCCCCTATTCCTTAAGTGGCCTCCTTGGATATCTCTGCCCTATCCCTTCAAAACACCAATAAACATGCAAAATGCATGTTACCTGACTATATATAGCTCCTTGTAGGCTATACTTCTTAAACATCCTTTCACTATACTCTTATATGGCTTTTATATCTGTATATGGTTAACAGACTGTGACTCATGTAAGTGGCAATACGCATGCTTTACAACTTGAATTCCTAGAGAACTCGTCTGAAAAACGTGAATGGTATCAACACATATTTTGTAATGTTCAAAGGTTACCATTGCAGTTGGTTGAGGCGCCGTGTTAGTGCCCAGGAAGGTAGGGTTCAAGCCTGCTGATTTCCCCCTCTTTCATTTTTTTTTAATTTTCATTGATTTATATTATTCCTTTACATTTTTCACTTTGATAACGCAATCTTATAATTACACATGGAACAGTGAACAGTTTATATGTGTTGTAATGTACACTCTAACGCACACGTGAACAATTGTATTTCTGTGGTGATGTGTACTTTAAGCACGTCGTATTACAAGGTAATTGTAATCAATATGTAAGGCATGTCAAGATTTTTGAACAGAAAGAAGCGAGTTCGCCCACATTGATTTAAAATGCTTGGTAGGAAGAACTGATGGTAAATATCGGGAAGAATGTAAGAAACAACGGTCGTGGCGTGTTTATGTCTCCGTGACAACATCTATTTTTTCAATATTGTTTTAACACTCGTGACTTGATATATTATTATGTTAACTTCTTGTCTCTTGACAGCTATTTTACGCTTGCGTAAAACCTTGCTTATTTACAGTTGATACTTAAAATTGCATCTAAACAAATCATGATCCCTAAAAAGATTGGTCACCCAAAGGATAATTTCCTCCCGCACACATCCCATGATTTTCAAATTTCTTTCCCACTATCCCTTAAATCATTTCTGTGAAAGACCCTGAACACCCATTGTAGATTTTGTTCATGAAACATGTGATAGTGATTATGTCAATAATCTTCTTCTAAAGAATACATTCATATTAACACCCATTGTAGATTTTGTTCATGAAACATGTGATAGTGATTATGTCAATAATCTTCTTCTAAAGAATACATTCATATTAACACCCATTGTAGATTTTGTTCATGAAACATGTGATAGTGATTATGTCAATAATCTTCTTCTAAAGAATACATTCATATTAACAGTTACACCCATTGTACTTTTTGTTCATGAAACATGTGATAGTGATTATATCCATAATCTTCTTCTAAAGAATACATTCATAATGTTTAGTGTAGTGATTGTTATGACAAATGTGTGTATTTATTTATTTAGTCATATCAATTATTTATTTTATCCGTGATTATGTTCATTTTAAAAATGAAAATTATGTGTATATACATATAATGTTGTCCCAATGTCTCATACGTCTTGCGTACGGCTGAATATAAAAGACTGGAATTGTGTTGTGATGTACACAAATGCATGTGTAATTTTATATGTGATACATTAATAAACAATAAAATTGTAACTGTCAATTGTAACATGTAGTTTAGATATATGATAGATAACATCGCGTGTTGTTTAGTCCTCTGGTCCAGGTAGATTACACGTGCCCCAACCCTAGCACATAACGGGGTTCTTTCTTTTACTGTACCCGCAATCTGACTTGCTGACCATAATTTTCATAACATATGCGCATTATACTCCAAGCGTTAAGTTTGAGGCCACCCCAGAATCTCAACTTGAACTATTGGAGTATTTCATATAGCAGAATTGGCTGTGGCCATTTTGGGTCGAACCGGTTTAATAATCGTTGGTCATTCATTCAACAAATATTGAACATGTTCATTTCACAAAAGCTGCCACTAGATGAAAGTCAATCATGCAAACAATGATTATATTTTTATGCCAATAAACAGGCAGGCGACAGAATGCTCAAATTCAACATTAAATTGTTGATGTGCTTGACCTCTGGGACAATCTGAGTATTCTTCACAAGAAAAGGGTCCAGATGAATCAATTTTACCATTTATCGTTAAGAAAATATATATGTTTATCATTAAAAATATATACATGTTTTATCATTAAGAAAATATATATGTTTATCATTAAGAAGATATATATGTTTTCATTTTCACGCCAAACCAATGCCCTCAAACCATAACTTTATCTACTCTCCGTAGTACGTGTTTTGCTTGTGTGACTTACTGTTTAAGTCATACATTATTAATGTACATGTAGCGATAAAAATATTCAATGTATCCCTCCACACCCCACACACAAAGCCAAGGGAAAATGTCTTGCATACTATGCTTGACCTTGAAATTAAGTGATGTTCACGCCCAATATAAAAATGACAGGGTAACAGTTTCATGTCATTATCTGAAATTGTTGGACAGCTTATTAGAATGAACACCAAAAGTACATCAGTATTCACACTGACCTTGATATGTAAACATTACTTTAATGTGCAACACACGGTCTATTGAAAAAGCATAGACAAATTAGGTTGCGTCTCATTATTTTAAGAGCTAATTATGATCTATGACGATCCTAGCTCTTTACTCGGAAGAAGAAGAAGGTGTTTAGGAGTATGACTTGACATGAAAACTGCATGACCTTGAATACAGGACCCATAGATGTGTATGCTACTTACCACATGCACCGGACATTTTTCTTAAGGGCAATTGAAATAAAACTCGTTGTTGTTTGTTTGGCGTGTAACGTCATTTTCCAGCACATTTTAGGCTATGTATGACGGTCAACATTTTTTAGTGGTGGAAGCAGACCACTCACTTATTCCTGGGTAGAACATGTAAGACACGTACTGTATACTTCCCGTCGTCCTTAAGAATCGACACTTATAAGTCGAGCTCCCAGTGGGATTCGAACCCACAGCGTTGAGATGGTTTCCAATGCAGCGTCTTCACCCTCTCAACCACAGATGCGATACAAAATATCAAATCACGTCTGGGTAGTGTACTTGAACTCACTCACTCACTCACTTCTCACCAATGTCACTAGACGAATGCAGCTCGGGTTCGCTTCCCCGTCTCTGCATTGTACGCGAAAAAATGTAACTTTCTTTGTATAAAAAAGGAGTTTATTTTGTACTATTTTGAGATGGTGGTAATCCGACTGATTCTTGACTAAGTAGCTTGTATGTTTTGTTTTTGTTTTCAGCGATAATATTTTTTGAAATGATCTCTTGTGGAATGTCATAATTTAACATCAATTACTCAATAACTGATCGTTGGCCACAATTAATTGTTTAATATATCACTTATTCCCACTATTCCCACTATTGTATCCATCAATCACAGATAACTGCGACTCATTAATGGTACATGTACATCCAGTCATTTTTAGTTCGGTTGCAAGTTCAAGCCATCCGTTGCAGGTTATTAATGCCGAGTTCTACATAAAGCAGAACGCAGTCATAAACAACCACAAACAATGGAAGACTGACGCATACTATATTCTTTTCTTGGACATTCTGGAACATTCAGGACATCTAAGGGTCCAGCTGAAGGCAGAAATGGCACTGAAAAATATAAAAGATACTAAAAACAACAACAACAACAAATATCACTGTAAGTGACAAATGCCCCCGAAATGTCCTTGACCTCTAAAGATGACCTTGACCTTGACCTTGGAGCCATGAACCTGTATTTTGTGCGCGACACGTCGTTTGGTTGTCCTGAGCACTTGTGCCAAGTTATTTGAAAATCCGTCCAGGCATGCAAAAGTTATTGATCGGACACGATTTGACCTTTGAGATCTAAGTGTGACCTTGACCTTGGGGCCACAGATCTGGATTTGTGTGCGACACATCGTCTTGTTGTGGTGAGCACTTGTGCTAATTTATTGTATGCCAGTTACCATCTCTACCCTGAGTACACTCGTTCCTCATTTGACTCTGTCAACGTCAAAGGAAGTAGGACGAACGGTTAGGTCACGTGATTATTCAAAACAGTTATGACAATGTTTATATAATAAATCCTTTTGCGTGATCTGCAAAGATAAAAGATAGACCTATCATAAATAATTTAAATTTTTATTTCTATGAGTTATTTTTTTTTAGTAATTTTCTGCTATCGAGCTTCGGTTTGAAATTTTACATTTGCGTTTCGATTGAGGAGACCTAAGTACTATTAATTTTGTAGTAAAATAGTCCCGATTAAAACTAAATTGTTTAACTTTTCATGCATTATTTCAAATCTTGCAACATCTAATTTGCAGATTTTGTGAAAATTATAGTTACTCAAGAAATAAATAAGTTTCAGGCAAACATATTCCAATTTAACAGGTTTTACCAAAATCTTGTAATTTAGTAGTTAGCAGAGATATATGTGAGTGCAAGGAACGATAACTATGCGTGGAGATTGTGCCTGTTATTGACCGGACACGATTTGACTTTTGGCAACAGCAGACTGTACAGACTGCAGTGGTTAAAATTTCGCCACCCACCGACTTTACCGTAACATCTATCTATATCACTAAAGTGTGATGCGTTTTCATTTAAACATTGTATTTTTAGATTATCGATACTGCAGTAGCTTTTAAAGTTTAGGTAGAAATACCGTTACCTTGACTCTCAGCTGGTAATAATCAACATTATTTTATAAATTGCCAGACGGTTGTTTACCTAATGACGTGACGTCACATTAACCAATTAAGTCTGGTAACCGGCCAACTGGATGGACTAGATCCAACGCGAATAGAGGTGGGCCGGATACCAAACCGAGATGGGAGTTAACTGCGTTTGGGATGAATATAGCCATGACCTCCCCTTAACAAGGCGTTAACTGTGTTTTGACTTTTTAACCACGTTTTTTCCCCCCGTAGTATTTGGTACTCGCGTTACCGTAGAGCTCAAATATTTAATCACGGTTTAATATTTTAAGAACCCATGAATAAACATATACTTTTATTATATGACCTGAACACCTGGCTAGATATTTGTGCAACTGTTCTGTAGTGCAATTTTGTCGTTATTTGGAGGGTTACTTTCTTTAATAATTTACTCCCAACACAAATATAAATAAACAAACTGATACAAAATGTAATTAGTAAAATATTTAACTGCTGGGTTCAGTTGTAATGATAACCTTCACTCTACGGTAGGCTTGTTTTATTTTTCACTCACTCGCTTTCTCTTGTGAAAGGAACCACAAGCTAACCATCTTGTGAAACTTTCCCTAATATATATATATATTTCGCGATTATATTAGAATGACCCTTAATAACATCAACTAAAAGGGTGTTCCATGGAACACTTGTGTCGCCCATCATGTGCTTATTTCTGCAAGGGCAATCTAACTACATGTATTAAGTTTGAAGATAGGGGGTGCAATCCTTCATGAATTATTGAGCAAACCTTTTTTAAATAGGTAAATTTTATGAAATTTTATATAACTCTGCATGGGATACTTATGATTTAGGTTTAGGTTACAGGCTAAAGTTTTATGAAAAGGAGAATAACTCTGACAAACTGAAGGTCCTAGTTGTTGGACATGAATAACAACATTTCTTGGGGTAAGTGTGTGAAGTTTCATAAACATAGATCAAATACTTTTCAAGTTATGGCCAAGGTCCGGTTGCAGGTTAGTTCGATGAACAACAGATGATGATGACAGACGATGGACAAAGTGATCCCTAAGTGTCTGTCATTCTATGCTGGCGACACAATTAAGTTGTTGTTTCACCATGGGTGCTATTTGTATTCAGTTTCAAGATTGTAGATCTAACAATTTAAAGAGCTGACAGTGTTTTTTCAGGATTGGGTCAATGTCAGGTCAGTTGACCTCGACCTTTGATATACTGACCAGGGTTTCCCAAGTCTAGAAATTATAGGGTGGCGGTGCAAATCTGGGCTCGGTTTTATGAAACAACTTACGACAATTTTGATCTTAAGTTAATTTCTTAAATTCTTTACTTTGATTTACAATTCACAAATGAAGGCGATTTCGTTTCATTTTCTGATACATTTGATATTTCTGCACATAATGCACACCTAATTGTCTACATTGAATGCTTAGGTGCAACAATGCGAACAGTTTTAAATTTTGTGACTTATCGTAAGAGTTTAATAAAACTGGGCCCTGTTCTTTTGCATTTTCTGATGCCATTTTGACAGTGACATCCGGAAGTTGGAGGAGAGATACATCCCCTATACGGTACTGCCAATAAGATTGAGACGATTGCTTTATTGTTGAAGACTGGATGACAAGCATCTGCATGATATTACTTAACTACATGTAACTGCAGAGTACCAAATCAGTCTAGATTCAGGTTACGTTATGGTGTTTTTTGCGTCAATTCATACAGTTGTACAGGCCCATTTCTGGTAAAAGCCTTTTGTGTTCTACATCAAGTTTGCTAAATTTATTAGGTTTTATCTTTCTTTTTTAAATTGATGATTTTTACATGGCGGCGCTTGTTTTGCAATGCGGTATGTGCTGATAGCGTGGCGGCCCGCCATTGTATGTGCTCTTGGAGAACCCTGCTGACCCCGAAAAAATATATTGCTCTCATTGTCAAACCATTGGGGGTATCGCTGGAAAATTTCAAGGTTATCATGGAGAAACAAACAATTTTACTGATGGAGGGACAGACAAGGCTATACCATAATATGTCCCGGTTTTCACTGAGTTATATAATAAGGATTTGAAGGGACACACTTAACTGGAAGTATGTATCCGTACAAAATCTGGATGATCCGGATCAAACTCTGAACAGGCTCGTTCCAGTATGTAAACATAGTCAGTCACACCTAAAGCTTTCTGCAAAAACAAAAAGGAAAAAAGGTTTTTACTGTAAAAGTTTACACCATCTCGGCAACAACGTTTTTGCTTTTTACGATTGATAATTTAGATATTTTGTTTATAAAACATCTAAAAGGATTTGAAATATTTTAATTAATAAATACTTTAACCAATGAAAAGCTAATCTCTAAAAACGATGAAAACAAGTCTGCATGTAATTTTACATGAAACAAAGTGTTGGCATATTTATCAGTCAGACAGGGGTGTCACTCAAGTTTAAATACTTAGCAGACATATTTGAAATACATGTACCTTGTTTAAGTTACTACAGGTTTGAGAGTTTTCTTTGCAAAGTAACTGCATAATGTTATTTTCAGATAAACATTTTTTCAACTAATTTTCGCTTAGATTTCTATCAAACCAAAATGTTCGTGGAACACACAATACATTTTCACCCTGAAACATTTAGCTTTCTAGTTTTCTAATTTTACATGTCTTTTTGAATGCACTGTTTAGAAATCTGTATGCATAGCACTTAAAAGATGGTACCTGTTACACAACAAAATGGAAATAAATTGGCTCTGGGTCAATCATACCTAATGCTTTGTATTCATTTACAACCAAATAAAACTATACAACTTTGATCCAGGTTTAGTCAATACAGCATACCTTAATATGAAATGTACATGGGAACAACCCATTCAAAACTGTTTGAAGAATGCAAGTAATAAAAAATTGTTACATGACGGGACAAAAATGTGACGCGACGCGACAAAAATGTGTTGGTGACGGAACGTTACGGACAACGTGATTCCTATATAGCCCCCACTTCACTTTTTATAATTAATGATCAGGAAAAGTTCAAGGTCATCAGTAGAACTTCTCTGTGTATTTGAGCCTCTGTACAACCCAATGCACAACAACGATGCAAGTTTGGTTGATCTAGTGCATCTGCCAGTTTTCAACACACGATACTATACACGGGACATCTGCATGGGCAATGTTTTTGGTATTTTTGCGAATTTTAACAAAATCGCAAGGTATTACCCAGCGAAAACTATTGTATAACCTTGTAAGATTTTATTTTAAGAAAACGACTATAGTCATATATAACTTCGTTTTTTTTTTACAGTTATCAAATATGAATTGAATCCCTTCAACACTAAATGTCTATAAAGTGTGATGGACGAATGTCCAGGACTCTGTTTTTCTTCGAAAAAGGCAGGAAACAATAATTTTGATATATTGTTCCTGTTCAATGTTAATGATTTCACTGTGATGTTGATCATATGAAAATAACAGTCGACCACCTCTTCCACTAAGGGGATGCTTACCTCTAAATTGTCTTCTTCTAACATTTTTGGCGGGAAAAGACTCTTGACGTTATATGGATTAATAATATGAGACACCCGGTCTACTTGGTCCCAGTCAGCCAACATCAGCCGCCCGTCCTAGTGACGACACACCATTGGTCTTTCCTTTTTGGTCTGGGAGAGAAATATGCATATATTTACATTTAATTGATTCTTTTTGTAGAAAACAAGAGGGCCAAATGGCTAATTTGCTCACATGATGACCAGGTAAATTGTAGACACTTGCATCAGTAACAGAAGTAGGTGAGATAGAATAGGTCTGAAAACTTTTGACCCCAGGGTCGCCATTTGAACAAACTTGTTAGAGGACCATAAGCTTATGTTACATATAAAATATTAGACCTCTAACTCTTGAAGTTTCAGAGAATCAGAATCATATAGTCTATCTATCTGTTTATACCCGTCACGGGTATTTTAAGCAGGAAAAAGTGCGTTTGTCGGTGAGAATAGTGAGAAAAGTTAAAAGTAGATAGATAAGACTATCTAATTGAATAAGTGAAATAAAGGAGTGTTAATAGAAGATAATAAAAAAGAGTTTAAAAACAACAACTTCCGAATCTCAATGGTGATTCAACTGGCTGACTGACTGCCTAAACAGATCTATGTTTGGCAGGACAGCAATACTATGAGGAAGCGAATTCCATAGTGTGACTGTGTGGGGAAAAAAAGAAAATGTGTAGAAGTTTGCATTTGTATGAATTTGTATGAGAGAATTCGGGTGCATGTGTCTTGTCATTCTGATAGGGTGCTGGAGATAAGGAGGCATTGGAATTTCAACCTGGAGATGGAATATTTTATAAAACAATAACAATTTTGAGTCAGTTCTTCTGTCTTTTAGTGATCTCCAGCCAAGATTTGTTTGCATATCTGTTACACTGTGATATGGTGAATAGTTGTTTTTTACCCATCTGACTGCGCGGCGTTGTATAATTTCTACTTTATTTATGTTAGTGAGAGTGTATGGTGACCAGACTGTGGATGCGTATTCCAGTTGTGGCCTAACGAGAGTGGTATATGCAAATTCGCGTACTTTTTCGTGTTTTGTGGGTATGTTTCTTTTTAGGAAGCCTAAAGTTCTGTTTGCTGTTGTTGTAGTTTAAAGATTTTCCTGTGTAATATTATATACATACACATTATGTAATTCTGAATGTAAAACTGAACCCTGTGGCAGGGCCAGAGTTGACCCCCAGGTTCACCCATTGGAAAAAACATGGTAGAGGACCATAAGCTTATGCTACATGCAATATGAGATCCCTATGCCTTGTGGTTTCAGAGAAGAATATTTTTCAAAGTTTTTCCTAATGTAAGTCTATGTAAAACATGCAAAATCTCTATATTCAAACTTTGCACCCCTGGGGTGCAGCCATTTTTTCAACCCAAGGAAAAAGTTGATAGACTAGGAGTTGGCTATCAATAATAAAGAAAAACTGTCGAAATCTGTTCAACCACTCTTGAAAAGATTTGTTTAAGGTTTCAACCTTATAGAGTAATGGCAGCCATCTTGGATGCTACGTTGACCTAATTTTAATAAATTTGAAAACCATCAAACTAAAAATCAACCATGCCAAGTTTGGTCACAATCATCAAAGTGGTTTACAAGTTTACGGATGGACGATTAACGACAGATGGATCAAATGCACTCACAATAACTCACTTTGAGCCTCAGGTGATCTGGGAAAAAAAGCTTTTAATTTTGAATAAACTTCGTTTTTCAAGGAAACAGAGCTACTGTGCATTTGTGCATTTGGATGTGATAGCAGGTGCAGTATTGTGACCATCACTCTACACTTCTTTATAAGTGCAAACTAAAACAAGGTTTACTTACTGGAACTCTTCTAGCCTGGGATACCACAAACACGTATTTGGATATGATAGCAGGTGCAATATCTGGATCATCACTCAGAAGTACTTCTCTCGACTCACGGTAATTCATAAATGGTGGCATCTGCAGACGCGTCTCAGTCTTTTGATAAGCTCTCGTCATTTCCTATAAATAGGTTCATATATTAACTAGTTTATATTTTCAAAACTGAACATCAATTTAAATAACACAGTAAAATAGAGCCTTCTCTACACAACACAATCATGCCTAGTGTTTTTAAAGCCCTATGTCCTAAACAATCTCAGTTTACCAGCAAGGCGTATAAACCAGTCAGGAGATTTTGTTATCAGACATAGATATATTCGTATTCTATTTTTACTTGAAATTACCCAGTATTTGAGAAATATGAAACAAAACCCAATTATAAGATTTTAAACAAGAGGCCCAAGAGGGTCTGTGGGTGTTCTACTTGCTAATATGGCTCTTATACCAATAGACAAAGTGATGTATGCTAATGGTGAATGATGTCACTCTAATGAGAAATAACAAAGTATTATCTGTACAGCAGCATCAGAGAAGAATGTCTTCTCTTTTTTTCCTATTTCCCTTGATGTTGACATGTCTTAATTCCAAACTTATGTCATCCACCTAGTAGATGTGTACCGGGAGTATTTAAAACGCCTGGACCAGACAAAGTAACATGTCATCTATTCAACAACAAAAACTACAACTATTTTCCTATATTGTTCGACCCCCGGGACAAATTTACCTCGAGTTCACCATTTGAAGAAGTTAACAAACAAACATTCGATTATAAGCTAACGTAACAGGCAATATATGGGATTTATGCTTTGCAGTTACAGAAGAATGTTTCCCTATAAGTTTTTCCCAATAGAAGTATGTAAAACATGTGAAATATCTATAGACAAACTTTTGGACTTTCATGATGCACCCATTTTAAATCCATGGAACTTTGTTTATACAAAGTTAGGTACAGATCAACTGTTAAATAAAGGTACTGTAAGTTTGTTAAAGGGACAAGGTCCGTAACTTTTAGCCTATAAAACACAAAATAATTACGTTAACAAGCATAACCCAACAACCATTATCGAATATTTACTAAATAAAACCAAGATTGTTTGACGGGATTCAATAGCGGATAAAAAAAATAAAATAAAAATAACCGCCTTGTGGGGTTGAACTCGTTACCCACACGAAAATCATACTTGATTCGTTACCCACACGAAAATCATACTTGATAAGTTTACTTCGCAATAGTCGACCTCCATACATTTCACTGAATAAAAATCAGACAATTATTTGGCTATGCTTAATATCTGCTTACTTACGGACAGTGTCCCTTTAACTGGACCGAATATAATGTATTTCATTAAAACAAGGGCTATTTTTATAAAAAAAAACAAAAAACAATGACATCACTCTGTTTTATAAAATGTTTTGCAAAATGAAGGTGCTACATTGCCATCAAGGCAGACTACAGGAATTTTTATTAAAAACAAGAGGCCCAAGAGGGCCTGTGGACGCTCTACTGGCTAACATGGCTCTTATAACATCAATGAAGCGAGTGACTGCCATTTACGTTTTTTTGGAAGTTTTGGGCAAAAAACAGATTTTGAACTAAATCAAGGGCCATAAATAAAGAATCTGTTAAAGTTCGGTAAAGATCAGATGAAAGATGAAGGCCCTACCGTATTAACGAGGCAAAAAATAGCATTTTTAACTAAATCAAGAGCTATAACTCCTCTGTTACTGTTCCGACTGGTCCAACATAGAGCTAAAAAAAAAAAAAAAAAAAAAAAAAAAAAAAAAAGACATTTTCAAAAAATAAATAAATAATAATTAACAAATTTAAAAAAAAAAATTAAATAAAAAAAAAAAATATTATTTAAAAAAATAATTAACAAAAAAAAGTTTGGTAACGATCGGATGAAAAATGAAGGCCGCCTCGTCCTAACGAGGCAAAATATAGCGTTTTGAACTAAATCAAGGGCCATAACTAAACTGTTACTGGTCTGATATGTTTGGTTTTCGAACTTGTCCGAGCTTTCATTGATATTAACAATCTGATAAAGTTTGGTAAAGATCGGATGAACAATGAAGCCCCTATCGTCTTAATGAGGCAAAATATAGCATTTTTAACTAAATCAAGGGCCATAACTAAGCTGTTACTGGTCCGATATGGCTAGTTTTCGAACTTGTTCGAGCTTTCATTGCTATTAACAATCTGACAAAGTTTGGTAAATATCAGATGAACAATGAAGCCCCTATCGTCTTAACGAGGCAAAATATAGCATTTTTAACTAAATCAAGGGCCATAACTCCGCTGTTACTTGTTCGAAATGGCTGGTTTTCAAACTTGTTCGAGCTTTCAATGACATTAACAAGCTGATAAAGTTTGGTAAAGATCGGATGAACAATGAAGCCCCTATTGTCTTAACGAGGCAAAATATAGCATTTTTAACTAAATCAAGGGCCATGACTCTGCTGTTACTATTTCGATATGGCTAGTTTTCGAACTTGTCCGAGCTTACATTGATATTAACAATCTGATAAAGTTTGGTAAAGATCGGATGAACAATGAAGCCCCTAGCGCTTTAACGAGGCAAAATATATCATTTTTAACTAAATCAAGGGCCATAACTCCGTTCTTACTAGTCCGATATGGCTGGTTTTCGAACTTGTTCGAGCTGTCATTAATATTAAATTAACAATGTGGTAAAGTTTGGTAAAGATAGGATGAAAAACGAAGGCCCCATCATTTTAACGAGGCAAAATATAGCAATATAGCATTTTTAACTAAATCAAGGACCATAACTCTGGTGTTACTGGTCCGATCTCGCTGGTTTTCGAACTTGTCCGAGCTTTCATTGATATTAACAATGTGGTAAAGTTTGGTAAAGATAGGTTGAAAAATGAAGGCCCTATCGTCTTAACGAGGCAAAATATAGCAATATAGCATTTTTAACTAAATCAAGGGCCATAACTCCGCTGTTACTTGGCTGATCTAGCTGGTTTTCGAACTCATCCGAGCTTTCATTGATATTAACAACCTGTTAAAGTTTGGTAAAGATTGGATGAAAAATGAAGGCCCTATCGTCTTAACGAGACAAAAGTTAACAACGGACGGACGACGGACGGACAACGGACGGACGACGGACAACTCGGCATCCCATAAGCTCTGCTGGCCTTCGGCCAGTAGAGCTAACAAGAGCCATTAATTGTTGTATAAATGCAATATTGGTGGTTTTCGAATTGAATTGAATTTTATAGTCGCACCAATAGCTCAAGGTCATATGGCGACTTTCTAGCTTCCATTGGTGGAGGAAGACCACAGGTGCCGCACCCAAATTATGTGAGAAGAATCCAGGGTCAACCCACTCTTTGCTTGCGTAAAATAAGCAATCCATACCAAAATATCTACAGTACAAGTACCAAAAGTTCCCTACCTTTTCAAATTCCTCATCTATAAGTACTTTATACGAAGGAGCACTGGCCGCACTTGCTTTACTAGTGCGGATGATTCTGTCTGGATCAAACCCAGTCAGTCTATGGAGAATTGCCTGTACTTTATATTTCATAAACAAAACCAGGGGGTCTTGTCTCGAACAAGCTGAAAATAGACACAAATTTCTTCTAAGCATGTTGTATACTGCATATACCGGTAAGAAAATTATTTTGATTAATGCATATTTTCACACCCAAGTCTTCATTGTCTGACCAAGTCACTGACCAAGGTGATTCTGATGAGGGAGGACAATGCACGTGATGAGCGAGTAACCATTTTTACAATAACACTTACCTGAAGCAGCTAGTCAAGAACATTTAATGTTCTCTTTACAGAGTTCTGGTTGCAGGCATATTGGGCGTGAGACGCACGCATTTTTATGTCAAATGACGCTCACACGCATACATTTTACGTTCTCACACATTTGATCAAAATGTTATTTGTCTGCAATTTTTTTAAATAAAATAGGCTATATTTTATACCAAAACTTAATAGGCCTGTAGTTTAACCAGGATTTCCATATCACTTCCGTATATTGTTCGACTTAAACTACAGGATAGGGATGTACAATGTTGATGAATAAATAGCAGAGCAAATTAAATGCCTTTGATCACAATTCAAATGTCGGGCTATTATAAGCATTAGTAGGATCATAAAATGATTGAAACATTATTGCAAACCTTTCAAACTGAAACCTGTTGTCTACTGTATTTATAGTATACACGTACCTGTCTTCACTTCAATCAAAGCATGCAACTGTTTTTGTTTTTGACATACAAGAGTTATGGAGTGGACACAGAATGGGCCTTACTATAGACATATATGAAGAGTGAATAACCTTCAGGGTGACCGTGACCTTTAGGATACTGACATGGTGTTGGTTTCTGCATATGGGCTTGATGAGAAGTTTAAACGAGCCATCTCTCTACGCATGCAAGAGTTAAGGAGCAGACACAAAATGGTGCGGTCAGGCGGACATAAGTATACTGAAAGGAAAAAGAAACGCATAATGGGTAGTTCCGCTATATATTGTTTGTTTAATATGCTACTGCTAATCGAATGATACAGGGCGACATTAGACTTGTCCGCTCGGAAAGAAGGTTTAAACAGCACTGAACACACCAATGGTTACCTCTTTAAAGTTTCATTATCGACAGAATGCACATTTGGCCATGTTTGGCTCAAGCAGGTGAGCAAACTTGGGCTTTAAACGTTGCAGTCTCTTAACATTAAACAATACTGAAATGGCTTTACTTTTTCAAGCGAAACTTCAACATTCATGAACTTCGTATAACAAAGTATACTTTGATTAAAAGGTCTACTATATGACAGAGTTGTCCTTTCTGTTAGTAGTTGTAGCCCCGTTTAGTACAAAACACGTTGAGATATATCTGGAATATTACGTGGAATTAGGTCTGTATAATAGTGTATTTGATTATGCGTTTCTTTTTCCTTTCAGTATACATATATGAACGGCACAATTTACTTTAAAATCCTCAGTGCATGCACAGACATATTAATAAACAGATAGGAAACTTCCTATCTTTAATAACCAATGAAGTAACCAAAATATCACGTGGCACCTTAACTTTTCCTTCTATCTCAGTTATTCACTGATTTTGATGAGAATACATTCATACGACTCATAGTGAATAGCAAAATGGTATTATAATAATTTATATTTATTTTGAAAGTAAGAAATTGTAAAAAAAGATGTTTAAATTTAAAAATGTCAGCATTTTTCGCTTTTCTCTTGAAAATCAAGGTTTTGACATTGTCAAAGTTTCCGTCAAACTCCTTTTTTGCTCTAAATGTAAGAGAAAGAAAAATACTATCATTGGAAAGAAAATTAAGGATGATTTTGAAAAATCGCGGTCAATATTTGGAGGAGTGGGTGGGGTAAAAAATTGTTTTTTATTAAACAACACTTCCAAACTTCCAACTGTGATGGTATTTGGCATGAATGAAACTTGTATCTATAAAACTCTTCATAATATGTTTGTTTAAAGTTGGGAAATAATTTGTGAAATTTTCACACTGCCGCGTTAAATTTAGATAATTTTCGTAGTGTCCAATCTATTTGTTATTAGGTCTGTGATGCATGTAAAAGTTCTGACACAGACACAAAATTGGCCCCATTATATGAATATAAGGGATGATTGACCTTGACCTTGAAAGTATTGATTGACATGTGTGCTGGGTTCTGCACATCGTTTTGATAAGATGAGTAAAATTAATGTGCCAAATTATGCTGAAATCCCTCCACGCATGTAAGTGTTATGGAGTGGATGTAGACAGACGACGAGTAAAAAGTGATCAGAATAGGTCACTTTGACCTTTGAAAATGAAAGGTGCATTTTAGATCATCTTACTTCTACAAATGTATACAAAACATAACAATATTGAGAAAGTAAGAATTTGGAAGTGTTGTTTAATAAAAACAAGAAATTGCAGCTGTGCTGCAAAAATGTTGGACAATTCTGAACATAATATTAATATTTCAGGGGTCAAGGTAGGGGAGAAGGAGAGTACAGCGAAGTGGGAAATTCACAATTATTTATATTGGTTTAATAAAACTGGATGAATGATTTATATATGCTGTCAATTTTTATTTAAATATATGATATATCTAGGCCTGTTGTTTCATTTGAAATAAAGTTTTTTTTAATTTCATGTTTTGATAATTTAATTTTGCGTGGTCATATTCAATATGCATATCATTATCAGAGAATTTAATATGAATGCCATTAACGGCTCATCAAAACATTATAGATTATTTAGAGCCGCCCTTAAGAGAGGGGAATGATACGTGTATAGGCCCAAACCCTTACTCTTACCGAAATTTCTTTGTTTTCTACATGACATAATGTGAATTCTAGTGCATTTTGAAAACATTTAATTGCTAAATCCTATGATAATGACCCCGTGCGAGGCCCTTAAAATCTGACAAGCATAGGCTAACATTGCTTGTCGAATTTTAGGTGAGTGATGGTGTTGGGTGGGATGATAGCCTCTGGTTCGCCCTTGTTATTTGGGGATAAGCCAATTCAATCTGTAAGGTATGAATTGAATGTTGTTTAATGACTCATCAACACATTATTCGTTATTCGAGAGAGGAGATCACACACATGAATCTGGAACCTGACATACTATAACCAATATATTCTTATACATAGTTCTTTAAACTAAGGTGCTTGAAGGATAGACTCCAATATAAAAAACCTCCCAGTTTACGTCCCCATCCGACGGACGAGGCTAATGAAAAGCATCTTGCTGAAGAACACAAAGACGAAACTCAGTGGCGATGGTGAGGCTTTACCCCCGGTTCAGCGGATTTCATATTCAGCGGTTGTCTATAGGGCCACGCCAGCCCCTTCATAAATTATGAAGCGGTATTTAAAATATTCCTTTAAACAATTTAATGAAATTGAGACCAGACGCTCGTTTGCGCTCGCAATCATCTTGTGTGTGTTTGGTTTAAACATATTTTATTTCAAAGATAACGCATTATACAATTGTTACATACAATAGGTAAATGGATTGGAACGAAAGCAAAATGCTTATAGAGATCCTGATGCAAGTCTGTGTGTGTTTGGATGACGGGGACTACAACTGTAAATAATTAAACCTTTTGTGAGATACTTGTTAAATTGTTGTTAGACACCTCGCTGCGCTCGGCATTATTTTGGCGTTTGCAGCACCATATCACCATGTTTACCACATAAAATTGTTATAACCTATGAATTTGTAAGCGATTTGGGGCTCCGCTTCTCGAAGCTTATGGCAGTATGTGATCTATGATTTTTTTAATGTTCGGGGTCTCGCTTCGTGCGAATTGAAAATGTCAACTAAGCTCAGCTACGAAACTGAAGAACAGGACGAATCATGGCCTAAATATTATTGTTTTATTTAATGTTCGGGGCTTCGCTTCGGGCGAAGCTCAATACTTTGTAATTATTAATTTTTCACGAATTACATCAGCTTACTCCGGCCTACATGTACAGTAACATAGCTAGGCCCAAATGACAGCATAGGCCGGTTGGGCGCGTGGTGGCATGATCCTCCGGACTTTTTATTTCATTTTAGAATGCAATATTTAGGTGAGTAAACTGTCACAGATGTGTATCTGAAAATACCCACATCCCCTTCCCCATTGCCAGACTGGCAAACATCGTAGACCAAAGCAATTAGCACATGTTCAAGCACATGACCGTTGACGTCATGTTTACAATATCGCATGACGTCATGTTTAACATATCGCATGACGTCATGTTTAACGTCAACAGTTACCCCTACTCAAGTCTTGACGTCACATGCTGCTTCTCAAAAAAGTAAGAAATTTACATTCATACGCTTATTGATGCAAGTCTGAATCCGCGTACCATACGCCGTTCTGAAAAATATGAAGCAGGCAGGACGTAGTCTCTATCACCCAGCCGCATGCCCACCTTTTCTGAGCGAACGGAGTGAGCGTCTGGGAACGTCCTGCACGAACGCTTGTTACCGATAGACGGCGACACTGTGTTGTTTACAAATGGCCGGCGTTCTGCAAACTCTACGCCCCTCTCTACGCCAACAATCACCATGACCAGATTGGGAATAATTCCAAAACCAGAACTATGCCTTTGTTGTTCTGAGGATACTTCTAAACAGCGTTACTTTATAGTGAAAGCTTCTGGAGAGAAGGGACCGAGCTATGAATTGGTTGAACACTTTTTTAATGTAACATTCCTTAGTGACGAAAACAAAGGCAGTTTTCTGTGCATAGGTAATAGGTTAGGGTCCTCATTGAAACTTTTTTATTATAAGTGTTTGCCCAAATTATTCTTCTATTGTTCTTGTCAATTTGATAGCATGTACACTTTAAGGATATTCAAAATTTTGAATTGGGCAGAGTCCTTCCTGTGAAACTGAAAATTCATTTTGGCTGATTTTATGAAATTAATGATAATAACGCAACAAATGGATTTCCATTATACAAAACATATATAAGAGCAAATGAAGAATAAAAAAAGTATTCTAAAAATGTTATCATTTATGTACAATCTGACATTAAAATATACCATTTTTTGTGCATCAGCCTAGAAATATCCACAACCTTACACTAAAAACAAATAACATCCATATAATCCTCTCAGTCTTATCAAGGGCAGTTGAAATCCAAAATTTCGAAATTTATTTCATTTTGGCTCAAATTTGACCAAACACAGAGGTGTCTCCCAGCAATATTACAAATGTATATGTGTTACTTAGCATGCTTAGATGCTTGATAAAAGATGTGCCAGGTAGGTAAACAGATGTGTGTATTCAATCAATAGTAGTGTGCTTGACCATGCATACATTGCAATTACCTTGGCTAATTAACTTACCTGTATTATTATGTCATGATAATGTAATCCTTCAGGAACCTCTATACTTTGTGTATTAAATTGTCACACAATTATGGTAATTGGAAATTGATTTTGAGAATGTGTTCATGTACAATATTTGTAAAGTTTTAAGTGATTGGTATACAAATTTAAAAAATGGATTTTCAGCTGCCCTAGATAGACTTTGGAGATTACATTGCTATTGATACTATTTAATTTGCTTCTCTGAATATTACTGTGCGGATGCAGGAAAATTGCAGTTTTTTAATTTAAAATAATTACTAAACTAGTGCATTTTTTCTATTGATTTCTTTCTCTATATATATGCTATATATGTAATAAATAATGAAAATACTTGATTTAATGCCCTAACTTGTGCTTAAAATGCATATTGCATTGAAATGGTTTTCATTGTCACAGGTTGGATATCACCAATTCAAATTGCAGAAGTACCGTAACTACATTAACCAGAATTACTGAAGATCTTAGCGAGTTCAGTTTATTGTGATGAAAGAAATACTGTTTTTTTCAGTAGTGCGCCGTCCTCCGGGGTGCTTTTATAAACGTCCATATGTAAAAAATAAAAAGCAGCACCCCAGACGTCAAGCAAATGAGACTAAAGGAAACACCATCCACATTTCCTGGGTTATAACCAGTGCTCAATCCAACCTCCACAAGTGTGTGTGGAGTTTTAAGGTTCATAGTCCCTCTACTATTTAACTGACTGTGACATGTTATAATTGGCCTTATTAAGGTATCAAATATAATTGACATCTAATATCTCTTCTTTTTTTGTGGCTTTACACAGCCAGATGAGGCCATGCTTAATAAAGTGTTGACTTGCTGTGCTCACAGTCTCACACCCAAAATGTTATAAGTGGGTAGGTGATTTTTTTTCAAAGACAAAAAAACAATAAACAATTCAAGGAAAAATATTCATAAAATAGCACAAAGCAACATTTAAATGAATTGCTATAAAAAGTTTTAAGTTTGCTGATGTTACAGCCGTCTATATTACCATCTCTAACCCAGAAGATGGCGACACTCTCCAAAGGGACCTTGACACATTACAAGTTTGGGAGAAAAAGTGGGATATGGAATTCAACCCTGACAAATGTCAAGTCATGCACATAACAAGGTCCAGAGACCCTATTCCAACCAAATACTACCTCCATGGTCAAACCCTTGAAAGCGTTGATTACGCGAAATATCTCGGTGTCAGGCAGAGTGTCCTCAAATATGATTTTCAACCACCATATCAGCATTTTCCGTCCGATTCCGTCCTCGTTATATGGTTTATTAAACATTTAGACCCAACAATATGATTTGAACATCATATTTTGATTGATATTAGTGTTTTATCATGAATTGGATTATTTTAATAATTTAAGATATTTCTAGAAAAATCCTGATGTACCCCCTTTAAAGTATCAAATAATTTACAGCTAATATTTAAGATCATTTAATGGAATATCTGTAAAATTAGGAATAGATTTCAATGAGAACTAGGCTTTGAGACCTTTGTTATGTGGGTCATCATAGTTTGCTGCATGCTTTTTAGATTACCATCATAGTCCTAAAAAATTTCATTGATCAACTAATTCAATACCACTATTATTAAATCAAGCCTAATTCTCACGGTGCACCGTTAGGAAGTTTTTAAACAAATCACAAGGATAACGTAAATGAAATTAAAGTATACAGTATATCAAACAAAACAGATCAACAAATTATTTGTTAAGGAAGAGTATATCGTTTAATATGTGATTGTTATTTGCTGTCGGAAATCATTTAGTGAGAGAATGCACACATGAGTACAAGTAATGAAATATAGTACCTATGCACCGTATCGACAAGTTAGTCACTAGTTTTCGTGACAATGTAAAACTTAGTATTGTACTAAAAATGAGATCAATGTTGAAATCATTTGAATCTGTTGAAAATTATTTGAATATATATGTATCTATAAAGCATCAACCTTATAGTTTATGTAGCCAACTGAGAAATCCAAATAAATCACTCGTGTCGCATGGCACTCGTTTGGCCGTTTTTTCCCTCCCCTAATAATATATGTTTCCCCTTTTTGTGTGAAAAACTCCTGGCTTAATTAAAACCGCACTAATTTGTGTTTCCAGGAAGTTTCCCTTTGATATGAAAAGGGCGCAAAATCGATCCCCTTCCCGAGGGCCCTGGCCCCAGTCTCCTAAAAGCTGACTTAGTGCCCTGCGTCGCTTCTACCTTTACTAAATATCATCACTTTATTTTTATTATCCCCAATTGAAAAAGCAAGGGGATATTAAAATCACCTCCGTTTGTCTGTCTGTACATCCGTTACCGTATCTCCTCCTTAACCCTAATCCCGAGGCTTTTCTGACCTTACCAGCCCCTTTTTACGATATTAGTATTTTATTTGTCTGCATAAGTCTCAAAAAAGAGAAGGTTTGGATTACCTTACCGTCTCAAATAAACACGACCCCCTTTTCAAAAATGTTATGCCCCCCGGGGGCGTTTATTAGGGATTATACAGTGATATGTATATATTTATTCATTAACCACTGAGCGGAGTTCAATAAAACTTTAGTGGATGACTTCCCCACATGATTACGAAAAGCAAAATTTCTTCTTTGGCTCAGACTGCACCCAGAGGGCCTCAGGAAGGGTCAAAAACTCAAGAACACAAACATAAATTAGATACCATCATAGCCTTATTATTTCACATAACTTGATATTTGTATTTGTCAACGAAAGATAAACATGTCAAATGATTTTATCATCTTGTTTAAAACTCAAACACAGATTTTTTATGTTTATTTACATATTTGTTAATAATAATGTTTCACAAGATAAAAAACTTTGTTTAGTCGGTATGGCATATAAATACAAACATAAGCTATGAATAGCTATTGACCAACATGTTTTAACAATACAAATTTGGTCTGTTGCCGGGTAATTAGACCTGAAGCCTGCCTGGTTATTCTCTAAAAGATTGTTCTTTATAGGTTGTTACAGGTTATTGGAGAAAATCATTGCCCAGTGGGACAAAACAGATGAATTGTGTGATAGAGTGTATGGAAAATATCAGCGTTTTATGGAAACATCAAGGGAAAAAAGAATGGTGGATTGGACACCTGTAGCTTCTAAGCGTAGGAAAGACAGTAGGTCACCTTTGTCAGAAATGCAAACAAAAGAAACAGGTATTTACTTAACACTTATTATTTAGACCTAATTGGTGTTTAATAAAAAATATTGTTATCCTGTTATTATACCTGAAATAAACCAAGGGGGAAAAGTGCGGCCGGTACAGGACTTGAACCCAGTACCCCTCGCTTACAGGGCAAGTGCTGTACCAACTGAGCTAATCGGGCCACCAGCTAGCCCAGCTCTTCCGGTCTCTCAGACCCCCGGTGCCGCTATCCCGCGCTCACCGATTTATCCTCGTCGCCAATGAAGTAAACCAAGGGGTAAAAGTGCGGCCGGTACGGGACTTGAACCCGGGACCCCTCGCTTACAGGGCAAGTGCTCTACCAACTGAGCTAACCGGGCCACCGGGTACCCAAAATCACCACATACCCCTGCTTTCAGAAAGTGACGTGGGGCTTTATAGGAATCACGTTACATGTTACAGTATTGTACGTCACGTAACATTTTTGTCGTGTCCTGTCCTGGCACGTCGCATCCCGTAACACATTTTTAATACTTGCATTTCTAAAACACTTTTGAATGGGTTGTTTCCAAACTTCATATACTCATAACAACTGATGACCGTATCTCCCACTAAATCACCCATCATTGATTGCCTAATTTATTAAATAGTTATGGTCCTTCCTCTGCATCAATTGTTTTTTGATTCTGCAATTATTTTTTCACAGAATTGTTTTACTTAAGAATTTTGTTCACATTAAAAAATTAGAATTTTGTTCACATTAAAAAATTAACAGATATTTTAGACATTTTTTTTTTTGATTTTGCCCATCCTCATCGGCTATAGCAAAAAAAGCGGGGGTATTCATCACCTTCAGTGATAGTTCTAGTTTACACTGTAATTTGTTGTGTTCTTCAGTAGACTACCTACCTAAATATACCTGTACTAAAACTGCATACATAGCCTACAAGGTAAGACAGATCTATGTTTATTTTAAAGGCTGAAGGTCTAATATTTATTTGAAAAGGAAAAATTGTAACCAGCCAGCAACGTAGTGAAAGCCATGTAAACTCTATCTATCTATATATCCTGCATCAACCTCTTTCGAGTGACCTATGCAGCTGCGCGTCTGTGCATTAAAAGTTAAAAGATATAGCATCCTACTAGTAAAATAAGACATTTACAAATTTGTGTGGTGAGCATATATGTGTCCTTAGGGGAAAGTGAATGTTAAGTTGTTAGTGCCAAAGACTTAAATTCAAAGTCAAAAATTTAAAATAAACATTTAAATACAAAAATTTAAAATTTGTTTAAAAACATATATGCTCACACTTAGTAAGGCATAGGGTGGTTGATCTTGCATACTTCCCGTTTGAATGCATCCAAATCGGGGAGCATGACAACATCTACTGGCAGCCTGTTCCAAATAACAATGGTCATGGGGAAAAAGGAGTATTGGTAGTAGTTTGAACGGGTATGGACTTGTCTGTAAGAAAGGGGATGCATATTTCGTGTCAATCTGTGAGGTTGCTCGAAGTAGACTGGTAATGGGATCGCTACTAGGCTGTGGACAATTTTATAGAATAATACAAGTCGAGTATCTGCTCGTCTTTGTTCTAATGTCCGCCAGCCGAGACTATCAACCATTTTGGTTACACTATCATAGGGGGAATAATTTTGTTTTACCCACCTTGCAGCTCTGCGCTGAACTCTTTCTACTTTCTTTATGTTCTTCTGTGTGTGTGGGCTCCATACTGATGAGGCATATTCCAATTGAGGTCTTACCAGAGATTTATAAGCGCTCTGCTTGACATCCTCATTTTTGGTCTTGATATTTCGGCGCAAAAAACCAAGTGTCTTACCTGCATTTGTAGCTGTGCGGTCTATGTGGTGGTTCCAGCTGAGGTTGGAGCTGATGTCTACACCAAGGTATTTTGCGTGGTCTGCAATCTCCAAGACATGCCCATGAAGTGTATAGGGGGTTTGAATGGGATTCCTGGATCTAGTAATGTGCAGTACTTGGCATTTACCTGGATTAAAGTCCATCTCCCATGAGGCTTCCCACTTCTGTAATCTGTCCAAGTCTTGTTGTAATATCTGGCTGTCATTAGGGCTATCTACTGTGACATAAACAGCTGTATCATCAGCAAAAAGGCGTACCTGTGATTGAAGATTTTCTGGGAGGTCGTTTATGTACAACAACTCATGTAACCTCAAGCTGGATATCAGTTGTCAGACCTTTTCTAGAGGTTAAGATCATGTACAATTATAGATTGAATATTGATATTACCGGTAATCATGAGTTTCATCCCTTAAAGAGACAATGTCTGTAACTTTTAGCTTATAAAAAACACACATTACACACTAAACATTATTGAATATTTACTATTTAAATGCAAGATTGTTTAACGAAATTCAATTGCGGTGCAAAAAAAGAAGTGCCGCTTTGTGCGTTTAAACTCGCAGCCCAAACTAAAATTACGCTCTCGGGTAATAATAGTGAGCGTGAGATTGTCGACATTGCTCCTGACTGAGCTAAGCGGGCTATACATGATACGCAATACATACTAGATAGAAAACCTAATGCGCTAATGGAAGTCAGGTGATCAGCAGAAAAGGTAAATAAAGTGGGTCCCACATTATTTACATATAATAATTAAAACATTTTTTTCTCAAATTCTTGAATGTATTACTACAGACTTCTTTGGGTCTATGCTCAAGTTTTCATGTACTGTATACAGTTCACTGAATAAAAGTCAGACAGTTATTTGGTTAAGCTCAATATCTGCTTACTTACGGACAGTGTCCCTTTAAAAAAGCACATTGAGCTCATATCCTAATATGTAAGTTTGTCGACTGAATAATCGAAAGTATGACCCAAACTTAAACATCTGTTTAGAAGAAAAAGAGAGGTATATACATCATTATCCCTGTAGTATAAAGAATTATACTCTACAAGATAGAGAGATGTCAGTTCAAGTCTGACCAGGGATTAAAGTAGAATCTCTCTTTGGCATCACAAAGATGCACTTTATTGCATAGAAGTAAATTGATTAACAAATCAGCTTTTTCATATCACTCTCGATCAGGCATGGGTGACAGATTTAGCTAGTCTTGATGTGGCTTTTGATTCCACACCCTGCCTGTAACCCCATCACCCCTACCACCACCTCCACCACCATATTTTCAGGAATTGAAGAGGCTCCAGGAGGCAATCTGGATGCATTATGGGTGTCAATCCATCCTAATGTGTTTCATATTCATATATATATATATATATATATATATGGAAACCTAGACAACTTGGCTAATCTTAATCATTAAAATTCATATGTTGCTTTAAGGCTGTTTTCTTTTACTACTGAAGTACATATTTTATTTTATTATATGTGTAATATATATATATTAACTTTATTCAGCATTAAACATTCAGTACAACGTTTATAGCCTACACACAATACATATTCAATACAGTGAGATATATAAACCCCATAACATTATTATTAATAATTTACAAACAAAAAACAGCGAAGTTGTTGTCAGAGTTTCACAGATCAAACATTTTCATAATTAATAATTAAATGGGTCAAGGTGCATTTAACATGTGTATGCACATTCATGATATGAACGTGAAACCCATTATAAGGGTTTTTAATTTGTGGTTTTTGGATTGACACCAAGTGCTCTTCCAGATCACCTGCTGTCTATTTAAATCTTTAAGCTTCTCATTATTTTTGTATTGTATAAATGTCGTATATTAAAATGATAAAAAAAGTGCAATTAAGATAAATTAGAACGTTTGTGTATGTTTTAATAGGTACAAGTACACATACTTCAGCAAGGCGGTCACTATTTCCTGAAGAGAATGTGATGGATGCAACGGATGCAGGTACCAATTTGCCTCTTGTACATGAAGATTTAGAACATATGGATAAGTCTACTCAGACTGGAGTATTTAAGGAAACAAGAAAATTGTTCGTCAACAAGCGACAGGAGCTGATTATGTATCGCTCTATGGACATAAAACACAAACTATCACAAACAGTGCATTTTCTCTGTAATGGGAGCATTAAAGCAGCTGTTAAATCGCTGTTACGTAGTGATACTACTACTGTGAAAAGTCACTCATTAACATCTGTAAAAGAAGTATTCAGTAATGAATGTCAAACTTTTTTAAAGCAGCCCAATGTACACGCAAAAACTAAAGTTGAGAACATTGAACACTTCAGTTACACCACAATGCAGGAGGAGTTCCAGAAGAAATGTCCATTGCTTTGGTCATTACTGTCCTGTATAGGTTGCAACAAGGATGGTACATATGATGCTGTGAAGATATCTACAGCCATGGCAATTTTGTTGCACAGCAGGTGTGTTTATACAAACGCATTTCAGCACGTGATCTCGGTGTCCTTATACAATTGCCATCTACAGAAAGAAGGATTTGTACTGCTATCAAAGTTAGGAATAACAACTAGCCATGTAACTTTAAATAGAAGTTTAAACAAAGTTAAAGACAAGGTGACTGATGAAATGTCTGAAATGAAACTGGGACTCGAACAAAACAAGGCCAGTGATTTAATTACCAGACAGGAACGAACAGATGCCACAACAGAACATGACTATGCAATAAAAGATATCAACGTGGACCAAGACCATGAATACTGTCGCAATCCATCGTCACCAGCAACAGTTTTAAACCCTGGTTACAGATTCAACATTGACAATCTGGACTTCATTATAAAAGTGAGAAACATGACCCAGGACCATCAGAACCAATCAAAGCATTATGTACAACTAATGGCAATAAAAGACAGAGTCAATTGCGAACATCTACCAGAAACAGCAGCACTTCAGGATTTAGAGCAAGTACCACTGCAGGACTTTATCCCTACGTCAGACGATGTATGTTCCTTGAGAGAAGATATGATAAAAGTCGTATCAGAGATCGCAATTGAGAATCTTGACGCGTTTCATCCTTTTAAACATGTTCTTCCCGAAGGTTTTCAGCACCAGTTCTCAAAGGAAATGAAACAGAAATCTGTTGTGGTAAAATTTATGCAAGCATGGAACTTTGGCATGAAAGTTGATTTTTAGTTGTTATTTGCATGAGCTTTTGTTGATATTTTAATATGAAAAAATTGATGTTAATAATACTTCAGTCCAGTCCATGATAGGTGATACGTATACATCTGTGCATTTATTGTTTTAAATTCAGTACTCACTTAATGTTGTTTTGGAGATGTAGTGATATTTTTTACTATATGAATCTGTAAACAAAAATGGCTGCTGGTGTCCACGTTTGACATCCAAATGTAGGACCAACTACTAGTGATGCAGAGAGTATTTATAGTCATGCCACACTAACCAGCATAATCTGCAGAGAGTATTTATAGTCCTGTCACACGAATAACCAGCATAATCTGCAGAGGATTTATAGTCATGTCACTTATAACCAGCAAAATCTGCAGAGAGTATTTATAGTCCTGTCACACACTAACCTGCATAACCTGCAGAGAGTATTTATAGTCATGCCGCACTTACCTGCATAATCTGCAGAGAGTATTTATAGTCATGCCGCACTTACCTGCATAATCTGCAGAGAGTATTTATAGTCATGCCGCACTTACCTGCATAATCTGCAGAGAGTATTTATAGTCATGCCGCACTAACCTGCATAATCTGCAGAGAGTATTTATAGTCATGCCGCACTAACCTGCAGAATATGCAGAGAGTATTTATAGTCATGCCACACTTACCTGCATAATCTGCAGATAGTATTTATAGTCATGCCGCACTAACCTGCATAATCTGCAGAGAGTATTTATAGTCATGCCGCACTAACCTGCAGAATATGCAGAGAGTATTTATAGTCATGCAACATGGTCAACACAAAGAGCTCCTGTAATGAAATACCTGCTGCAATCCACTTTGCAGACACACCCACAAAGAAGAGAGTTCTGACGAAAGTGATTGGTGGTGTGGTAGATAGTTGTTTTATGAATGAAATTGTATTGTCTATAAATCGTTTAGATGATATAAATTCTTTGCAAGAGGAACAAAAACAAGATCATGTTTTTAACTACGCAGCTAACCTAACAAAATTAGGGTTGATGAGACGCATATGTGTTGAAGCCACTCGCTATGGGGATGGCATGCGTCTGATGAGGCACTGGAAGTTTGCCCTTCTTATCTATCACCAGGCTCGCAAAGTCAAGTATAGATTAGAAAGTTTCTTATTACAAGCAGGAGTGAATGCCCTGTACACAGCAAAACAGCGCCACCAAATTATTCACAACAGGTTTGTGAATCTTTCCGGTGGAGATGGCCATAATTTGGATGGAGATTATGTAATGGAGTTGCTAAACAAATACGCCAAGTCGCGTGTTAAGCTGTTGGGCCCAAATCACTCTGAAGAGTGTGTTGATCGCATTGGCAAAACGATGATGTTCTGCCACGACCTCCAGGAAAAGTTGGAGCGACATATACATATTGCACCATCTTCACGGTCACACACTTCTCAGAGTCTTGGCAGAGACAAAGAAGTAATGTTACTGCAGCTCAGCAGAGCCCAGGTCTTCAAAAGAATCCCAGGTAGAAGTCACCTGACATTTTCAACTGAAAATGTTGACATTTTTGGTGAAATATGTGTGAAGACTTTACAGGAGTGGATAGCTGAAAAGAAGCAAGAATATGCTGAGAGAAAATATGCCTTTTAAAGCGGGTCGGTGCTTAATTTGTTTAGACAAACTAGAAGGCCACTGTGCATTGTGAAGTAGTCAAGTTTTTGATTTGACCAACACCAATGTTAATCCGTAGAGATATTCGTATCTTATGGCGACCAGAAATTCTGCAACTGATATAAGATGCATATTAGGAACATTCTTATTAAACTGGTATACTTTGAACTTTGAAAACAGTCAAACATCTATTAAGAAACACACTAAGAGGACTAAAATCGGTCTCTTTACACAGGCAGTCGCTACATACAGGCAGTCGCTACATACAGACACATTTAAATTAAAAACAATACATTGGGGAACTGCAATGGTGGTCTCTAAACAGAGATGGTATCTGTAGCAGGTTTGACTTATACTCTATGTGCATTTTGCCATTACATCAATAGTGTGTACATTTAAGTCATCTGGTCAAGGTCAGTTAACAGAGAACAATGGATAGGAGGGCATTGCTGACAGGAACAAGATGATCTGCATATGTCGCAACAATCATGACTGGTTACGACTGAAGTTGATCCTGCCTCTGGTGTGAAGTGGTTCACCAAAATGGCTCTGCGGCAGGAAACGCTTTTCACAAATAGACGCATGTCATTGTCAGTTGCTGTAGCACTTATGTCCATGGGATGATAATACACTACTGATGTTGCTTGTCTTCCATCCCTTCCAGCACGTCCAAATTCTTGAAGATATTCTTGGAAGGTTTTTGGCGCACCCCAGTGCAAAACATAATCAACATCTTGGACATTCACCCCCATTCCGAATGCTGATGACGCCATCACGACTCTGACATTACTATCTGGTTTTGGGAACTCATGTTGTACAGTTTTCTTCACATTTGCTGGGGTTGAATGATGGTACATGGCAAAAAGGCGGTTTTCCACACACTCCACGCCACAATAGGACTCGCTGCCAAGTGTCTGATGAAACAGTCTGAACAGCTTGGAACAGTCCAATATGTTCCTAAAATAAATAATTATTTTAGGGCATTTCTTCTTTTCCTCTAACAACGATTGCATCAGCCATGAAAATGTGGATTTAAGATCCCTTGGAGCTCTTACACAGTTGAGATCTATGTTTTCTCTGTCACAACTCACAACCACAGTTTCCACATTTGTTAAACAAAGCAGTTTTACTAGTTTAACTCTTGTACTGGGTGAGGCTGAAGCAGTTAATGCTAGTATTGGTGCCTTTGGTATTAGGCTTCTCAGCTCTGCTAGTCGCCCGTAATCAGTCCGGAAATTGTTTGACCTTTAAAGTAAACATATATGAAGTTTAGTAATTGCAAGTTAATTGTAAAACAGCTATTAATCTGGTTATATATTTATTAATGTTATTCACAGCCAAACAGATCTGTCTGTGATATTTAGTGATAAAGGTGAACATAGTAATGTTTATAAAGAGGATCTTATATGAATGAGAGTGTTTTATTGCCTTTTATAAACAAGTTGGATAAAATTATAGGATAGGAGGCAATGTAACAACCTTTTATTGATTCTTAGAATAGTTTAAAGCAAATTGTTTTTACATATTACTAACTTTTTGTAATATTGCACCAATAATATATTTAAACAAATTATCAAAAAGTGAATAAAATTGAAATCTCAATTTTTTATTTAATTATATGCAAGTAGTTTTAAAGCAAACGTGTCACAGGCTAAGTAAATCGACGAGCAAATGCTACTGTTTGAATACAACTCAAGATTGCCATGTGTCCCTTTAAAACAACACAATTTTGTATTTCATTAGATTTTGTGTGATTTTAATTAGTATTCACAAGATGTGTAAATAACTCTGTGTGTTCTTGTGAGTTTTTGTGCTTTGATTTCTGTCTGTGATGTTTATTTTTTAAGATAAAACTGAGTCTATTCTTTGATAAAATCTAACTATTGTTTAAAGTTGCAATAGTGATTAAAAGAATATGTGCATGTCATGTAAGATATCTGTCTATGGAACTTGAGATTGGTGGTGATAATGAACCTTTCTGTTGTTTTGTTCAAAAGTTAAAAAGGTCATTATTGAATTCTAGACATTAAAAGCTATTTTCTGCAATTTGAATTATAACATTTAAAGAGAGCTTAAAGAGGACTACAGCGACAAAACATCTTGTTCTTTTGTTAATCTGAGATATTATTAGTTATTAGGATTCTTGACAGGGGACATGGGCTCACATTCCCTGCCTGGAAATTATATTCACCCGAGCCGTTAGGCGAGGGGGAATATATATTTCCAGGCAGGGAATGTGAGCCCATGTTCCCTGTCAAGAATCCTAATAACGAATTTGTCATACTTCAAAGTTATAACCATTTATTTAAGAAAAAAAAGCCAGACACACGATTTCATTTTTATTGCGCCAATTTTTCCGTAACGTACCTCAAACTAGACGTTCTTTACTTTCGTGACGTCATCGCTCTAACGTCGTTAAATTTAGCGGATTTTTTAATAAAATAAACGTATTTTGTCACTATGTTAATGTTTTATTATCTGTAAAATTGCCAAAAAAAATACACTTACGATTATTTCAGACTTTTACACACAGTGGAAAGCGCAGAAAAGCGATAGGAAGGAAACAATCGGCGGTTTTAAAAACGAATCGGCAACGTTATCGTCGCCATTTTGTTTTTGTGTATTTGAGTAATGGGGTTCGTCCCATGTTCACGTCTCGAGACGTAGACATGGTCTCATGTCTACGGCGCATTGACCAATGAAATCCTGAGAATTTTCTTTGCAGTATGACAAATATATATATACAGATACAACAATTTTTTTCCCCATTTTGTGACTGGGTCCAGAACCAGGAAAATTGTGAAAAATTAGCATTATTTCCTTAAAATTGTGCAGTGTCTACGAGTTCGCTAGACGCTTGATTTTTTAAACTTTCGTGATAACGAATAACCAGATGTTATTGATAAAAGTTACATAGACACTTCGAAGATTTTAGAAAGGATTTCACGAAATCTACCACAAATTGGGAATTAAAAACTTTAAATTGTGAATAAAACTGTTTCTGTGTTTGAAGAGTCCATTTTGAATGTGATATGTTTAGAAATGTAAACTATGTTTTTCAAGTATTTAACCTTTACATATGATATATAACATGTTCAGAGCCAAGTAACCTGTGATAAGTTTGTAAATTTAATATTTTCATAATGTTAAAATATATGTGTTCAAACAATATACATACTGACAAAAGTAGGTTTAGTAAGTAAATATACTAAACTGTTGTTTTTTTCAATGTAAAGGGAGGTAATTGAAAATTTAAATCTTTGGTCATTATTTCATTTTCACGTGTCATACAACCTGAAACGATTTTGATCGGTTGAGTTAAACATGTAACACTACGCAAGTTTATTAACTGAAACTATTTTATTTATTACAAATTCACCGAGATCTGAGTCATAAACTTATTATTTGTGACAGCTTATAAAAATAATGCACATACAAAACATTGTTGTTGGTTTGTTAAAAAGTTGACGTAAACTGCTATTTTGTAAAGAGGTAAGACATGAACTCTTTTATAGGCAACGTTATGTGTGAGACGCGACGTTACGACGTCACATATTTTATGACGTTTTGGTTCTTAAGTGTGCCTGACGTCGTGGCGGTTCTATGTCCATCTGAATTAATTTTTACTAATTTGATTGCAATGTTATGTGATAAAAAGGATCTTAAACTCGTTCACATTCCATATCAGATTTATAAAACTCGTTATGAATTATTTTTAATTTTAACTCGCCAAAAGGCTCGTTAAAATTAAAATAATTCATAACTCGTTTCATAAATCTTATATGAAATAGGAACTCGTTTAAGATCCACTATATAATGACAAATGAATACAATATGACAATTGTATTTTGTAATTTGTTTGCATTTTTTAACACTTTAGAACGTTTATTTAATAAAGTGTTGTCATGTTCTTGGTAATATTCTTAAATTGTATATGAAAACTTCCCATTTAACTAAATGTGAGATAGGCCAGTCTTTTTTTTTTTTTAGGATTACCGACCCTAAAATTTGGCAAAACTGAAAATAAATTGTGTTGTGTTTTCAAAAAATAATTGCATCTGACCTAAAAATTTCAAAATGTTTACCAACCAAACGGTACTTAATTAATTTTCCAAATTTTGTTACTTTGACGATATATCATGGAATTTTTGCAAATGAAATACATTTTTCCTTTTTGTATTTTTACCCGTATCCTACCTTGCATTTTTGCTGAACAACTCAGTAAAACAATTAATAAAAAAGTATAGGCCTTAACTTGGATCACAAATTATAAGTGAAAAAGAAGAACACCCTATGTCATGACAAAGTTTACAGATATGTTATAGTATAAAATAACATACAATTTCTTTAAGCTAGATCTATGTACAAAAAGTTGTGTTAAACTTTTGTCTCCCAGCATTATATGTTTCAATGTAAATAATGTAATGTATTGTATAGTTCCATTTTTAATGTTAAAGGGAAAACAGCATTTTTGATGTCTGTTTTACACATTTACATGCATCAAAAGAATTCAGACATCTACACAAGGCATATGTGTATCTGTTTTCTTTTGTAAAATATCATCAGTCAGTACGTGGCTATAATATGCTGTTCATTGTGTGTTAACATGTTAAATAAGAATAAAATGTGTATTTATTTAGATTATGTCTGGTGTTATTATCTCTTTATGGAAATCCATTATTTTGAAATTGAATAAAGAGCATTAATTTTAAGTTCATGGCAATACAAAAACTGGGACACAATGCCAGATGGATGAGTGGAGCACAATGATGTGGTTATGGTGAGGTGGATCGACACACAATTGCATTAACAATATCTGCTAACACTTTTTAAAAAGGTGTCAAGCACACTACTAGTTCACACTGGCTCAGAAGAAGGTCCACCATGTCAGAAGCACCCCTATGCAATGCAATGCCGTGTGTGTATTTCTAAGGATTATAGTCCCTCCACCTACGACAGGCGTCCTACCCGACGATTATAGGCACAATGTCTGGACTTTTATCTGTGTGTTGTTGTGTGATGTGTGATATGTCTACTTGAAGCAGCGATCTCAATGGTTTCTTTATAGTGCTGCCACACTGGAATACCACGCCGTAGTAGACATGATACCCCCACCCACCCAGTCACATTATTCTGACACTGGTCAATCAGTCGTAGCACTACCCATTATTTGCTCATCAGGCAAGGGTTACAAGTGACTACTCCATTTTTAAAGTCTTTGGTGTGACGCGGTCAGGGGACTCGAACCCACGACCTCCCGAATGCAAGGCAGACGCTATAACCACTACACCACAATGCTTCGGTGCAATGCAATGCCCGCACCGCCGGAGGCCTTTAAATAGGAGTATAGGTTAGTTGCACAGATGTGGTATGATATTCGTCTATCCCCTTCTGTTGTTATAATGGTTTACACAAGCAGCATCTCAATGAAATACTAGCAAATTTAACAGCTATCATATGACATGCCACTTATGATTCCAGATATTCTGTTGGGGAAATCTTATATCCTTGATTGGATGCATATCCATAATTAACCTGACAAAGCAGAAAACAAAAATGCACAAATTACGATATTTAACCGTTATAACCGTTATAAATATATAACCATTAAAAACAGATCATGCTTATTAAACGTAAAATGAAACACTTAACTGAGTAAGGAAGTCTTACATAACTCAGGAGATTATGCAAACAATAAAACATAACAACACTTGGTAAATATTCTTAATTAATGAATTCAGGATATCAATTTGATATCCTGAAATTTTCAAAAAAGTAATACACGTGTGTATGCCTATAGAATAACTGAACTTACTCATGCAACTGATAAGTTACAGCACAGGTATTGTTTAAATAAAAAAAACATGTAGAAATATGTTACATAGTATAAAGCATACAAAAATAAGGGAAAACAATTTCAAAATCAGTTGATTTATTCATGCATGCTGTATCGAAAAAGCTAACACAAACCTTTGTCCACTTTTTTTACAACATTAAAAAAAAACTGAATACTGCAAAAAAACAACAAGTCTTACCATTGTTCCACGCAATGAGCCTCGTCAATGACAATTGTTACTAGATTTGACTGATATACATCTGTGGTGAATACGTCTCCCCAACGCCCTTTGAATAGAGCTTCAGGACTTAACAAGAGAACAGGTATCAAACCTTTTTCCACCTTTGAATTGACATCTGAAGTTGCAAAAGTAGTAGGTATTAAAAAAAAAAGACAAAGATATTTACCTACTATATTATGTTTCTTTAATTTAAAACATAAAACTGTTTCAAATCAATCCAATTATAAATTTGTTTTAAAACTAAAAATGAACTAGAACAAATTTGACGGCGCGGCCATCGTAAAAAAAACACGTTTTATTCACATAGGTCACTTAGCCCCTGCCACCCCACCCCACCCCCACCCCAACCCTACACCTCCCCCCTCCCACAGTATATACAATGTAATCTCTTCATCAAAATGTTCATTTGAGAAATAATTACCATCCACCCACCAGCCACCCCCGCCAATCCGAACCCCAGGGAAGACGTCCGAGTTTTAAATAATAAATCATTGGATATGCTGTGTATCTCTTTATTAGATGACTATTATACCAATTAATGTGCAAAAGCATGAAATATGACACCGTAATTGCATTATTAGTGTATTTGATGCCCCTTCCTCCAGGCCCAACTATTACATAGAAGGAAACAAATGTATACAGTGTAATCCCATCATCATGTTTCATTTGAGACATAATTTAAAAATAAATAAAATAATAATAATAAAAAGTTGAACCCACGAAAAAAGGTTTCTTATGGAGAAAATAAAATAAAATAAAAATATGCCTCAAGTGAGATTTGAACCCACGATCCCTGGGGTTTCCAGTGTACATTACCAAATATTGAAAAAGGGCCATATAAAGGTATTAATACCTTCCCCAGTATTTTTTATCATATTAAAAGTGTTTTTTCATTAACAAAAATAAGGTCATTAATAATAAAAAAAATAAAGAAAAAAGTTTTGCCTACCTACCCTATTTTTTTTTTGAATCCGTTAGCGGAAACAAACCATTTTATTTTTTTGGCCTAATAAAAAGAATAAAATCATTTAATATGTTGCTTATCTTTTATGGACGTTTACATACACCAAGTTATGTGCAAGAATATGGAAAAATGACAATGTGTGTAATTGAATTTTTAGGTATTTGACCTCTGACCCCCTGAGGGACCCTGGGTGCAGAGCCATCATCATAATGTTTCATACGAGATATAATTACCCTTTTTTTTTTTAAATGACCCCAATTTCCGCCTGTGCCACCCCACCTGGGCCCCAGGGCAGACGTTCGAGTTTGCGAAATATAAAAATCGTTTGATATGTGGTTTATCTTTTATAGATGATTACCTATACCAAGTTATGTGCAAAAATATGAAAAAATTACTAATTGAATTTTTAGTTTATTTGACCTTTTTTGACCGATTTTAATATACCGTGTTTTTCAAAAACGTGGGTATAAATATGAATGATAACTTATTTTAATCACTAGATCGATGTCTTCCTGGGTAGAACCAATACTAAGCAAATGCAGATAAAGTGTCTTGCTCAGGGACACAACACATATGGTCATGGCGGGGAACAAACCCACAACTTTTCAATCAGGAGTCCAACGGTCCGTCACTAAACCACAATGCTCCATGTGGCTTACTTCTTCATCTTTTATTAAAGGGGTTGATGCACTATGAATGATAATAATGCATCATCTACATGTACGTACATCATTGGCAGTTAAAATGATTCATCCATCATACATATTAATATAAATCTATTGATTGTCTGTTTTGCAGTCTTACAAATTGGAGTAAATATATATATTATATTCATGTTTTATTTTACTTATTGGTCGCTACATGTAGCTTGTGTTGTTTATAAATGATTACCGGTATATTAATTAAAATGATATGAAAAAAACGAATTGAATGTATAAACATGGTAGCAATATGAATACAGTGTGTGTTTTTGTCTGTTTTTATAATTCCAATGCAAAAGCATAAAAAAATATAAAAATAAAAAAAATAAAAAAAATTGAGACAAAAATTCCCAGTTGAAAGATGGTGCTTTTTTTATTGAAAACTAGAGAAAATGTATACTGAGTAAATGCCTCTGTCGGATCCAATGAAGATTACAAGACAGTAGCAGTAGAGTTGAGTTGGTGGCATGTTGGTGTAGAAACCCATCGTTGATAGTCTGTAGAAGATTCCGAAGTCAACGTAGATTAGTTGCAATAGAAGATTTTGGCAAATCGGATTGCCTGCTGAATTGTGACTAGGTCAATCTGATTGCTGGCTCGAAAATGTCTCATCCAATCAGGAGACAGGAGATTAGAGGCGACAAATATGTCAATCCGGCCGCATGTGCCGCCCGTGGTTCTGTTGGTAATGGCTCCTCCAGTCGTGTAATTTCATCACCCTCAGGAACCGTACATTATTAAGACAACTGCAAAGACACTCAGGGTCCCCCATACATCAAACGACAGGTGCACATCTCGCAGGGTTAATCCAACGCAGATGGTCCAGTATGAGCTGTTGCGATCTATCGTTGTCTGCCTCTTGTTATCATATGCGGGGACTCACAGTGACAAGGGGTATCTCGCTGGTCCAATGTCAGTTTCCAGTAGTCGTGTAAGCATCCCTCTTTAGTGCCACGTTAAAAGCAGGTTAAAAACATATGTACAACATATTAATATTATAATAAGCCTCCTCGTGGCAACCATATCGCGGTCAATTCCAGCCAGCGGCATGTCCCAGACGGCCGCAAGACGTCCTGCCTGTTCGATGGTCTGAACTGGAATGGATGTAAGGAGCATTCATAAACCAGTTGATTTATATACTCAGTCTACTGCAAGTCTAACAAAGAATTTTTCATTATGAAAAACAACTGCTCAACAGGGTTACACAAACAGCAGCTAATGAGAGCCTTGAGGACAACGGCAGCTAATGAGAGCCTCGAGGACAAGTGTTGTAGAACTCTGACTGTCGCTATCAAAGCTGTTTAGTGACTTCAGTCGGGAGTCGCAAAAGTATGTGAAATGGTGTATATCAGTTCCATTGCAGACGTAGAAGGGTTTTGTTATAAGCCAAGAAATGTCTATACTATAGATAAAAAGATAGATGTGGTCTTCCTCTGCTTTCCTGTGTCATATAATATGCACCAACCAACATACAACTATACTGTAAGGTTGTTCCAAAGTTTGAAAGATCTGCAGTAGTATTAACAGTTCGTGTAAAAGTGACCATAACTCAAAACTTTATTGTTCACGCCGCCGTCGCTGGAAAAGCAACACCTATCGTCCTATGTCAAAGGAAAAAAAGGCGCGACATAAATGATAAAATAAATTCATAAGGACACAAACATGACAAACGACAACAGTATCTTAAAAACGGATAATCCCCACTACTCGGGTCTATCTAGTATGACCGAGCTACTGTGCTGTACAGTAGTGTCACAAGCTAAATAATCTGTCGATGTGTTCATTGAACAACAAATTATTATATTCAAAAGGATGTTATTATTCGTTCAGCCTGGTTACTCAATGCAACTTTCCGGAAGTGAAAGTACAAGGGGGGATAATTTTTGCGGCCAAGTGTTGAAAGCACAGGGACTTGTAATCGTGATTTTTAATAAATATGACAAGATGCTCAAAACATATTTACTCGAACCACAGGCACCCAGTCAGAGAACAGTGGGATCTTGATGTTTAACTTACCTTGTGAATTAATATCACCAACATACACACACTCTATGCCAGTCTTTTCTATCTGGACAACCTGATCCTCCATCAATGCAACGAGGGGTGACACAACTATCACAATGGATCCACTAACGTCATTAACAAGATCAAATACGGTTGGCAAAATGGAATAGATTGCCGTTTTTCCATAACCAGTTGGTAAAATTCCAACCACATCTTTTTTTTCCACAAACAATGTGTTTTATGATTTCCCTTTGAATTGATTTAAGGTCAAAATTAAAATTACGTAAAAATAGTGCTTCAGCTATTATTTGGTCAATGTTATCGAATGCTTCAGTCGCCATTTTGATGTTCATGGCCCATGGGTAGGGATTCTCTTGGATCTCCGGGATTAACCAATCAGAAATTTTATCCGTTTTTCGATAAGCCTCGTTCTAATGTCACAAGTCCCTCTGTACATCGTTCCCAGACGTTCGCTATGCTCACTCCTAAGTGACGCAGATTGCGTACGTCTGGGTGACAGAGACTAGGCAGGACGAGGTAAACTCCGGACATAAATAACACGGTCAACATAATGTCGTAAATATGAATAATCAGGGGCTTCGCTGCGCGAAGCTTAGTGTCGTGTCATAGTGATAATATAAATGTGTGTTGTTTAATTTCGGGGCTTTGCGCGAAGCTCTGTGGCTCTTTTGTCGAGCTTTGCTCGTCCGTATTCTTTTCACGACTTTCGCGAAAGTTTACTTTGGATTTTTTTTTACTTTTTACGGTAATCGCCGCCATAACCGAAAAAGTGATTACTGGTGGACAACTTCGACGAGAATTGTCCAAAAAACATTTTTTTTACCCAACCCACTCCTCCAAATATTGGCCGCGATTTTTCAAAATCGTCCGTGCAAAAGACGGCTGCACGGTTGGCTGGCTAATACACTGATCCCAACTGATTTCTTTAAAGTTAAAATCTCCCATAATTAACACATGGGAAAACACATTTGATAACATTTTGCCAAAAAGGCCAGGCAGTTTGAGATTATTTGAACAGTCACTTTCGGGGCTTCTATATATACACATCCTATTATAAGTTTGTCAGTATTGTGGAGTCTTACTTAACACCATACAGATTCTTTGAAATCAGAGTCGGTATCAACCAAGATTGCTTTAAGGTTATTTTTGTATAGATTACTACTCCTCTCCCTATTTGTAGGTCTGGGGTATGCATATCAAAGCCATCATTTGAAAGAATTCTTCAAACTGGACTAAAGCTGCAATAATATTTCGCTAAACATTCGAAACATATTTCCCGGTAATAAGGGCATACTAGTAAAAAGTGGTACTCGTTTTTGATGGACTTCATATTACAAAAGTTATATATATAATGCTATTCTGTGTTTCTCAATTTGGATGCAATGCATAAATTTGTCAATGGTATAATTGCTTTTAATTGATGTTTTTAATTTTGACGAACTTCGTAAATTTGCATACCATTTTTGCGTATGTTGATCGTATAACATAATAAATATATGAACTCATGCAAATCTATTTTCAAATGACCATTACCATACTCCACAAGACTTATTTTGTTTCATGAACGTCTAACTTTAATATTTGCCAAAATCTTTGTATTATTTGTCCGATTTATGTACATGGTCCGCAAAATATCTGTCCGCATTTTATACCATGTACTGGTCCGCAGCCACGATCCGCGCGTGTTAGTCCGCGTTTTATACCTACCCACCTTTTGATGACTGTATTTTATTTATTAAATACCTCCATACCATGCATACGGACTAAAATCTTTGTCCTATCCATGTTAGACTGTAATTGGGTAACCTGCCCACAATTGTAGCTTCAAGATCCATCCATCCATCCATCCATCCATCCATCATCCATCCATCCATGTTAGACGGTAATTGGGTTAACCTGCCCACAATTGTAGCTTCAAGATAAGATCCATCCATCCATCCATCCATCCATCCATCCACCCACCCATAGCCCACCCACCCACCCACCCACCCACCCTGTCTGTCTCTCTGTCTGTCTGTCTGTCTGTCTGTCTCTCTCTCTCTCTCTCTCTCTCTCTCTCTCACATACTATGAGTTTGAAACAATTTATCCCTTTGGTTTCCGATTTCGGCCAAGTATATGAGAGTCAAGCTTATGAAACGGGAAACCAGTAGCTACTTCCGCTGATAGGCATGGTCATTTCATTTCGGGCCTCTTCGGCGATGTTCCTTGTCTGGGTACCATTCGCAACATCTCGCTATAACCGAAGAATGACGGAATTGGCCGACTATGTACGATCAATGCCATCGGAACTTCGTTAATTTCCGCAATCGATGAGGATAGATCAGACAAACTGTCTCGCCAGTGACCACTTATCGACCAATAATCGATAAATACGACTAAATAGAACAATTTCTAACGACTTTGCAGTTTAATAAGCACTATTGATGCTACATTTCACAGTATTAAGGTCTTTCGTGAGTATTACGAGTCACAGAATCAGCCTAAAACATTAGAATATAAACTATTTAATTATGACGTCACGCGTTTGATGCCGTGGCCTAATGGTAACATCTCCCGACTTCTATGCAGAAGATCCTAGTTCAAGTCCTTAATTATTATTTGTTTTCACTTCACTGCAATAATAAACTATTTGATTAAATACAGACTAATTAAATATTAATTTAAAGAGTATTTTGGATCTTTGATTTAGATTACTATAAACCAATGACTAAAAATCTTAATCGGGCTCCAATTTCAAGCATTTCCATGAATAATGTTGACGTCAAAACATGTAATAAATTTATATATTATTAGAATTGGGGCCTTTTTTTCCCCACCCAGTGATTTTGTTACCTTTTTTTAAAGGTACCTCTACCTTTTCAATTGGGAAAATTTAGCGGCATGTTTACTAAATTGGGAAATTTTTTAATCTAAATTCAACAATCAGTATGGTCTACATAAAAAAAACAAAAAACTTTAAAGGTTTTATTGCTCAGAACATGTTTTCACTACTGTAATTTAATCATTTAAAAAGACAGTTTTCTTTATTTTTGTCCTTTAAACATGTTCACAAGCGCTTCCATGTCTGCCTCTTGTGAGGTCCTTATCCATGTGGCATATTCTCTTCATACCCCTTTGACTTGAGAAAAGATGGCCCAGGAGGATCACACGATTCAGTTGAACTAATAGGAGTAAAATCTTGGTTAAAGAACGCCTTTCGTAATCGTATCGTATAAATACTATGCTACGATAAAGCATTCGATTGATTCTGGTGACAAAATATAAATGAGTCTCGCCCATTGGATAGTTGGTACCTGCACGCGACTACAAGGTGGGGATAAAAGTGTCGAATATTCTAGATAATGAACTAGCTATTCAGCTCTTGATTATTTTTATCAAGGTGCAGTACGGCTTTTACCCCAACTTGATAGTACGACAATATCGGTTTTCGCGAAAATTAAAATGTAATACGCTTATGCAAAGCTCTTTTACCAATACTTAAAGTGTAAATTTAATATTTGTATCAACCTTTTGATTGGGAAAATATGACGTTTTTATTGGGAAAATACAGTCGATTTTTGCTAGGGGAAAGTGCCGATATTCGGCGGTAAAAATAACCAAAACAAGAGGCCCAAGAGGGCCTGTAGACGCTCTACTGGCTAACACGGCTCTTATAACATCAATGAAGCGACTGACTGCCATTTAAGTTTTTTTGAAAGTTTCGGGCAAAAAACAGCTTTTTAACTTTATCATGGGCCATAACTAAAGAATTTGGTAAAGTTTGGTAAAGATCAGATGAAAAATAATGGCCCTACCGTATAAACGAGGCAAAATATAGCATGTTTAACTAAATCAAGAGCCATAACTCCTCTGTTACTGGTCCGACTGGTCCAACATAGAGCTAAAAAATAAAATAAAATAAAACAAATAAAAATCAAAAATTTTAGAGAATAATAATAAAAAAAAAAAAAATGAATCACTTAAAAAAAAAGTTAAAATTAAAAAAAAAATAAAAATTATAATAATTAAAACATAAATCAAAAAAAAAAAAAGTAAAACAAAAATTATAAAAAATAAATAAAAAATAAAAAAATAAGAAAATTTAAAAATAAATAAAAATAATAACGTAAACAAGAGGCCCAATGGACGCTCTACTGGCTAATATGGCTTTATAACATCAATGAAGCGAGTGACTATCATCTTAAAGAAGCAAAATATAGCATTTTTAACTAAATCAAGAGCTATAACTCTGCCATTACTGGTCCGATCTGGCTGGTTTTCGAACTTGGCCAGTAGAGACAATAAAACAAAAATGAAAAGAAAAAAAAAACATTAAAAAAAAATGAAAAAAAAAAAAAAATGAAAAAAAAAAAAAAAAAATCAAAAAAACAAGAGGTCAATGACCTTGAAGCTCTACTGATTGATTTTGATTTCAGGAAGTAGTCGCTACAGACTTGTTTTTTGAAAAATTATTTTTAGCCGTGGCGGCCATCTTGAATTTCCGGGCGACCTGAAATTTTGCTCGGATCAATTAGACATCAAGAGCAACATTCCTGTGAAGTTTCATGAAAATCCGTCAAGTAGTTTCACAGGAATAGTCACTACAAGTTTTCATTATATAACTCTATGTAAACAAAGATGGCCGCTGACAGCCATGTTTAACGTCGAATCAAAATAGTGTTTGACTCTGATAACCATCATGTCATGCTGATCATTTTACAAAAAGTCCCATATCAATATCACTTATAGTTTTCAAGACGTAGTCGCTACAAACTTCTTATTTAAAAATCTATTTTTAGCTGTGGCGGCCATCTTGAATTTCTGGCCGATCTGAAATTTTGCTAGGATCAATTAGACATTAAGAGCAACATTCCTGTAAAGTTTCATGAAAATCTGTCAAGTAGTTTCAAAGGAGTAGTCGCTACAAGTGTTTACTATATAACTGTATGTAAACAAAGATGGCCGCTGGCAGCCATGTTTAACGTTGAATCAAAACGATTTTTGAAAAAGACCAACATCATGTCATGCTGATCATTTTAGAAAAAGTCCCATATCAATATCACTTATAGTTTTCAAGAAGTAGTCGCTACAAACTTGTATTTTGAAAATTAATTTTTAGCCGTGGCGGCCATCTTGAATTTCCGGCCGACCTGAAATTTTGCTAGGATCAATAAGACATCAAGAGCAACATTCCTGTGAAGTTTCATGAAAATCCGTCAAGTCGTTTCAGAGGAGTAGTCGCTACAAGTTTTCATTATATAACTCTATGTAAACAAAGATGGCCGCTGGCAGCCATGTTTAACGTCGAATTAAAATGATTTTCGACTTGGACAAACATCATGTCATGCTGATCATTTTAGAAAAAGTCCCATGTCAATATCACTTATAGTTTTCATGAAGAAGTCGCTATAAACTTGTTTTTTAAAAACCTATTTTTAGATCTGGTGGCCATCTTGGATTTCACATCAACATGAATTTTTGCTAGGATCAACTAGACTTCATGGGCAACATTTCTGTAAAGTTTCATGAAAATCCATTCAGTAGTTTCAGAGGAGTAGTCGCTACAAAAAAAAGTTTACGGACAGACAGACGGACAGACGGACGACGGACGCCGCACCACGGCATAAGCTCTGCTGATCTCTGATCAGTAGAGCTAAAAACCAATAAAAAAAAATAAAAAAAAATAAAAAAAAATAAATTAATTAAAAAAATAAAAATAATATAAAAAAGAAAGTCGTAAAATGTGGTAAAGTTTGGCAAATATCAGATGCAAAATGAAGGCCCTATCGTATGACGAGGCAAATTATAGCATTTTTTAACAAAATGAAGGGACATAACTTCGCTGTTACTGATCCGATCTGGCTAGTTTTCGAACCTGACCGAGCTTTCATTGACATTAACAATCTGATAAAGCTTGGTAAAGATCGGATGAAAAATGAAGGCCCTATCGTCTTAAGGAGGCAAAATATAGCATTTTTAAGTAAATAAAGGGCCATAACTCCGCTATTACTAGTCCGATATGGCTGGTTCAAACTTGTCCGAGCTTTCATTGATATTAACAATCTGATAGTGTTTGGTAAAGATCGGATGAACAATGAAGCCCCTATCGTCTTAACGAGGCAAAATATATCATTTTTACCTAATCAAGGGCCATAACTCCGCTGTTACTATTCCGATAAGGCTGGTTTTCAAACTTGTCCGAGCTTTCAACGTCATTAACAATCTGATAAAGTTTGGTAAAGATCGGATGAACAATGAAGCCCCTATCGTATTAACGAGGCAAAATATAGCATTTTTAACTAAATCAAGGGCCATAACTCCGCTTTTACGAATCCGATATGCCTGGTTTTCGAACTTGTCGGAGCTTTCATTGATATTAACAATGTGGTAAAGATTGGTAAAGATCGAATGAACAATGAAGCCTCTATCGTCTTAACGAGGCAAAATATAGCATTTTTAACTAAATCAAGGACCATAACTCTGCTGTTACTGGTCCGATCTGGCTGGTTTTCGAACATGTTCGAGCTTTCATTGATATTAACAATGTGGTAAAGTTTGGTAAAGATAGGATGAACAAGAGGCCCAAGAGGGCCTGTGGACGCTCTACTGGCTAACATGGCTCTTATAACATCAATGAAGCGAGCGACTGCCATTTACGTTTTTTTGAAAGTTTCGGGCAAAAAACAGCTTTTTAACTAAATCAAGGGCCATAACTAAAGAATCTGGTAAAGTTTGGTAAAGATCAGATGAAAAATGAAGGCTCTACCGTATTAACGAGGCAAAATATAGCATTTTGAACTAAATCAAGGGCCATTATTCCGCTGTTACTGGTCCGATATGAATGGTTTTCGAACTTGTCCGAGCTTTCATTGATATAAACAATCTGATAAAGTTTGGTAAAGATCGGATGAACAATGAAGCCCCTATCGTCTTAACGAGGCAAAATATAGCATTTTTAACTAAATCAAGGACCATAACTCGGCTGTTACTGGTCCGATCTGGCTGGTTTTCAAACTTTATTCAGCTTTTATTGATATTAACAATGTGGTAAAGTTTGGTAAAGATAGGATGAAAAATGAAGGCCGTATCGTCTTAACGAGGCAAAATATAGCATTTTAACTAAATCAAGGGCCACAACTCCGCTGTTACTGGTCCGATATGGCTGGTTTTCAAGCTTGTTCGAGCTTTCAATGACATTAACAATCTGATAAAGTTTAGTAAAGATCGGATGAACAATGAAGCCCCTATCGCCTTAACGAGGTAAAATATAGCATTTTTAACTAAATCAAGGGCCATAACTCCGCTGTTACTAGTCTGATATGGCTGGTTTTCGAACTTGTCCGAGCTTTCATTGATATTAACAATGTGGTAAAGTTTGGTAAAGATAGGATCAAAAATGAAGGCCCTATCGTCTTTAACGAGGCAAAATATAGCAATATAGCATTTTTAACTAAATCAAGGACCATAACTCCGCTGTTACTGATCCGATCTGGCTGGTTTTCGAACTTCTGAGCTTTCATTGATATTAACAATGTGGTAAAGGTTGGTAAAGATAGGATGAAAAATGAAGGCCCTATCGTCTTAACATGGCAAAATATAGCAATATAGCATTTTGAACTAAATCAAGGGCCATAACTCTGCTGTTACTAGTCCGATCTGGCTGGTTTTCGAACTTACCCGAGCTATCATTAATATTAACAACCTGTTAAAGTTTGGTAAAGATCGGATGAACAATGAAGCCCCTATCGTCTTAACGAGGCAAAATATAGCATTTTTAACTAAATCAAGGACCATAACTCGGCTGTTACTGGTCCGATCTGGCTGGTTTTCAAACTTTATTCAGCTTTTATTGATATTAACAATGTGGTAAAGTTTGGTAAAGATAGGATGAAAAATGAAGGCCCTATCGTCTTAACGATCAAAAGTTAACGACGGACGGACAGACGGACGGACGACGGACAACTAGGCATCCCATAAGCTCTGCTGGCCTTCGGCCATTAGAGCTCAAAATGGCCAATGGCAGCCATGTTTAACGTCGAATCAAAATAATGTTCGACTAGGATCAACATCATGTCAGGCTGATCATTTTAGAAAAATTCCCATATGAATATCACTTATAGTTTTCAAGAAGTAGTCGCTACAAACTTATCTTTAAACAAGAGGTCAATGACCTTAAAGCTCTACTGATAGATATTTGATAGCAAGGTCAACATTCCTGTGAAGTTTCATGAAAATCCATCAAGTAGTTTCATAGCAGTAGTCGCTACAAGTTTTCATTATATAACTCTAGGTAAACAAAGATGGCCATTGGCAGCCATGTTTAATGTCAAATCAAAATAATTTTTGACAAGGATCAACATCATGTCATACTGATCATTTCAGAAAAAGTCCCATATCAATATCACTTATAGTTTTTGAAGAAGTAGTCGCTACAAAGTTGAATTTTGAAATCTATTTTTAGCCATGGCGGCCATCTTGAATTTCCGGCCGACCTGAAATTTTGCTAGCATCAATAAGGCATCAAGAACAACATTCCTGTAAATTTTCATGAAATCCGTCGAGTAGTTACAGAGGAGTAGTCGTTACAAATTTTTACAAGATAACTCTATTTAAAACAAAGATGGCCGCTGACAGCCATGTTTAACATCGAATCAAAACGATTTTCGACAAGGACCAACATCATGACATGCTGATCATTTTAGAAAAAGTCCCATATCAATATCACTTATAGTTTTCAAGAAGTAGTCGCCATAAACTTGTTTTTGAAAATCTATTTTTAGCCGTGGCGGCCATCTTGAATTTCCGACCGACCTGAAGTTTTGCTAGGATCAATTAGACATCAAGAGCAACATTCGTGTGAAGTTTCATGAAAATCCATCAAGTAGTTCCAGAGAAGTAGTCGCTACAAGTTTTCATTATATAACTCTATGTAAACAAAGATGGCCGCTGACAGCCATGTTTAACTTCGAATCAAAATAATTTTCGACAAGGATCAACATCATGTCATACTGATCATTTTAGGAAAAGACGCATATCAATATCACTTATAGTTTTCAAGAAGTAGTCGCTACAAACTTGAATTTTGAAAATCTATTTTTAGCCATGGCGGCCATATTGAATTTCCGGCCGACCTGAAGTTTTGCTAGGATCAATTAGACATCAAGAGCAACATTCGTGTGAAGTTTCATGAAAATCCATCAAGTAGTTCCAGTGGAGTAGTCGCTACAAGTTTTCATTATATAACTCTATGTAAACAAAGATGGCCGCTGACAGCCATGTTTAACGTCGAATCAAAATAATTTTCGACAAGGATCAACATCATGTCATACTGATCATTTTAGGAAAAGACGCATATCAATATCACTTATAGTTTTCAAAAAGTAGTCGCTATAAACTTGAATTTTGAAAATTTATTTTTAACTGTGGCGGCCATCTTGAATTTCCGGCCGACCTGAAATTTTGCTAGGATCATTTAGACATCAAGAGCAACATTCCTGTGAAGTTTCATGGAAATCTGTCGAGTATTTTCAGAGGAGTAGTCGCTAGAGGTTTTTACTAAATAACTCTATGTAAATAAAGATGGCCGCTGGCAGCCATGTTTTACGTCGAATCAAAACGATTTTCGGCAAGGACCAACATCATGTCATGCTGATCATTTTAGAAAAAGTCCCATATCAATATCACTTAAGAGTTTTCAAGAAGTAGTCGCTACAAACTTGTAAGGATCTACAGTATCATGGACATACATGTACTTGTATAGGTTATTGCATTTGCATTTGTATGGCTAAATATTACTTGGAACGAGTTGTTTTGGCAAAGGACGACGAGCTTGCGAGTCGTCCTGCGCCAAAACAACGAGTTCCAAGTAATATTTAGCCATACAAATGCAATAACCTTTTTATTGTATACTTTCATATTGTTTTTGATCAATGTTAATTGTATGACTATTACTTTTCATTGCATTTGTGTTATTTTTATAGCTTTTGATGGAATTCCTATCTTGCCATTCAGTTTCATTTTGTGTGGATGATTATTTTGCGCGAAAATGACGTCGACGTCGGATGACGTCATTAAAAACAGCAAGCGATTTTCTGAAGTTTGTTTACCATTCGATAACGTTAAAAACAGTGGATGAGTGACCATTTGAATTATTTTATAAATTTTTGCCATAAAAGGTTGAAAAAAAACTCGTATTTTTTTGTTGACACTATAGAAAGGATTCCGTTATTTTTATTTGAAAGTAGTTCCTTATTTCTATTTCGCGGCTCTTAGCAAGCACGAGCAAAAGTTCCCCGTGCAATATCAATGCGTGCAATATCGTAGAATATTTCACGCTTAGCTCAATGCAAACTAAACGGGACAATATGAAAGTATACAATAATTAGCCATACAAATGCAATAACCTATATTATTGTATACTTTCATATTGTCCCGTTTAGTTTGCATTGAGCTAAGCGTGCAATATTCTACGATAATCCTTTGCCAAAACAACTCGTTCCAAGTAATATTTAGCCATACAAATGCAATAACCTATAATATTGCACGCTTAGCTCAATGCAAACTAAACGGGACAATATGAAAGTATACAATAAAGGTTCATATATATGACTTATGTAGAAACCTGACCCTGGATATTGTCCCATAATACAACCCCGTACATGTAATACATATACGTTATGTACAAACCTGACCCTGGATATTGTCCCGAAATACAACCCCATACATATACCTAATGTAGAAACCTGACCCTGATTATTGTCCCGTAATACAAGCCCATACAAATACCTAACGTACATATATTGTCCTTTAATACGACTTATGTAGAAACCTGACCCTGTATATTGTCCAGTAATACAACCCCGTACATATACCTAATGTACATACCTGACCCTGGATATTGTACTTTAATAAAAGCCCATACATATACCTAATGTAAAAAAACTGACCCTGACTATTGTCCTTTAATACAGGCCCCTATATATACGTTATGTACAAACCTGACCCTGCATATTGTCCCGAAATACAACCCCATACATATATATAATGTACATATCTGACCCTAGATATTGTCCTTTAATAAAAGCCTATATATATACCTAATGTACATACCTGACCCTGAATACTGTCCTTTAATACAGGCCCATATATATACGTTATGTACAAACCTCACCCTGGATATTGTCCCGTAATACAACCCCGTACATGTACCTAATGTACATACCTGACCCTGGATATTGTCCTTTAATAAAAGTCCATATATATACCTAATGTACATACCTGTCCCTGGATAGTGTCCCTCAATACAAACCCATACATATACCTAATGTAAAAAACTGACCCTGAATATTGTCCCTTAATACAGGCTCATACATATATCTAATGTAAAAACCTGACCCTGATTATTGTCCCGTAATACAAACCCATACAAATACCTAACGTACATGTCTGACCCTGGATATTGTCCTTTAATACAGGCCCATATATATGACTTATGTAGAAACCTGACCCTGGATATTGTCCTGTATTACAACCCCGTACATGTACCTACTGTACATACCTGACCTTGGATATGGTCCTTTAATAAAAGCCCATACATATACTGTACCTAATGTAAATACCTGACCCTGGATATCGTCACCTAATACAAGCCCATACACATACCTAACGTACATACCCGACTCTGGATATTGTCCTTTAATACAGGCCCATGTAGAAACCTGACCCTGGATATTGTCTCATAATACAAGCCCATACATATACATTATGTACAAACCTGACCCTGGATATTGTCCCGTAATACAAGCCCATACATATACATTATGTACAAACCTGACCCTGGATATTGTCCAGTAATACAAGCCCATATATATACCTAATGTACAAACCTGACCCTGGATATTGTCCCGTAATACAAGCCCATACATATACCTAATGTACAAACCTGACCCTGGATATTGTCCCGTAATACAAGCCCATACATATACATTATGTACAAACCTGACCCTGGATATTGTCCCCGTAATACAAGCACATACATATACCTAATGTACAAATCTGACCCTGGATATTTTCCCGTAATACAAGCCCATACATATACCTAATGTACATACCTGACCCTGAATATTGTCCTTTAATACAGACCCATACATATACATTATGTACAAACCTGACCCTGGATATTGTCCCGTAATACAAGCCCATACATACACCTAATGTACAAACCTGATCCTGGATATTGTCCCATAATACAAGGCCATACATATACATTATGTACAATCCTGATCCTGGATATTGTCCCGTAATACAAGCCCATACATATACATTATGTACAAACCTGACCCTGGATATTGTCCCGTAATACAAGCCCATACATATACATTATGTACAAACCTGACCCTGGATATTGTCCCGTAATACAAGCCCATACATATACATTATGTACAAACCTGACCCTGGATATTGTCCCGTTATACAAGCCCATACATATACCTAATGTACAAACCTGACCCTGGATATTGTCCCGTAATACAAGCCCATACATATACCTAATGTACAAGCCTGACCCTGGATATTGTCCCGTAATACAAGCCCATACATATACCTAATGTACAAACCTGACCCTGGATATTGTCCCGTAATACATGCCCATACATATACCTGATGTACATACCTGACCCTGAATATTGTCCTTTAATACAGACCCATACATATACATTATGTACAAACCTGACCCTGGATATTGTCCAATAATACAAGCCCATACATATACATTATGTGCATACCTGACCCTGAATATTGTCCTTTAATACAGACCCATACATATACATTATGTACAACCCTGACCCTGGATATTGTCCCGTACTACAAGCCCATACATATACCTAATGTACATACCTGACCCTGGATATTGTCCCATAATAGAAGGCCATACATATACATTATGTACAAACCTGACCCTGGATATTGTCCCGTAATACAAGCCCGTACATATACCTATTGTACATACCTGACCCTGGATATTGTCCCATAATACAAGCCCATACATATACATTATGTAAAAACCTGACCCTGGATATTGTCCGATAATACAAGCCCATACATATACATTATGTACAAACCTGACCCTGGATATTGTCCCGTAATACAAGCCCATACATATACCTAATGTACAAACCTGACCCTGGATATTGTCCCGTAATACAAGCCCATACATATACCAAATGTACATACCTGACCCTGGATATTGTCCCATAATACAAGGCCATACATATACATTATGTACAATCCTGACCCTGGATATTGTCCCGTAATACAAGCCCATACATATACATTATGTACAAACCTGACCCTGGATATTGTCCCGTAATACAAGCCCATACATATACATTATGTACAAACCTGACCCTGGATATTGTCCCGTATTACAAGCCCATACATATACCTAATGTACAAACCTGACCCTTGATATTGTCCCGTAATACAAGCCCATACATATACCGAATGTACATACCTGACCCTGAATATTGTCCTTTAATACAGACCCATACATATACATTATGTACAAACCTGACCCTGGATATTGTCCCATAATACATGCCCATACATATACATTATGTACATACCTGACCCTGAATATTGTCCTTTAATACAGACCCATACATATCACTTATGTAGAAACCTGACCCTGGATATTGTCCCGTAATAAAAGCCCATACACATACCTGATGAACAAACCTGACCCTGGATATTGTCTCTTAATACAAGCCCGTACATATATACCTTATGTACAACCCTGAACCGGACTTATGTCCCTTAATACAAGCCATACATATACCTAATGTACAAACCTGACCCTGGATATTGTCCTGTATTACAGGCCCATATATACGACTTATGTATAAACCTGACCCTGGATATTGTCTCTTAATAAAAGCCCATACATATACCTAATGTACAAATCTGACCCTGAATATTGTCCTTTAATGCATGCCCATATATATATACGTTATGTACAAACCTGACCCTGGAGATTGTCCCAGAATACAAGCCCATCCATATTACTTATGTACAAACCTGACGCTGGATATTGTCCCGTAATACAACCCCATACATATATCTAATGTACAAACCTGACCCTGGATATTGTCCTTTAATACAGACCCATACATATACATTATGTACAAACCTGACCCTGGATATTGTCCCATAATACAAGGCCATACATAAACATTATGTACAAACCTGACTCTGGATATTTTCCCGTACTACAAGCCCATACATATACCTAATGTACATACCTGACCCTGGATATTGTCCCATAATAGAAGGCCATACATATACATTATGTACAAACCTGACCCTGGATATTGTCCCGTAATACAAGCCCGTACATATACCTATTGTACATACCTGACCCTGGATATTGTCCCATAATACAAGCCCATACATATACATTATGTAAAAACCTGACCCTGGATATTGTCCGATAATACAAGCCCATACATATACATTATGTACAAACCTGACCCTGGATATTGTCCCGTAATACAAGCCCATACATATACCTAATGTACAAACCTGACCCTGGATATTGTCCCGTAATACAAGCCCATACATATACCAAATGTACATATCTGACCCTGGATATTTTCCCATAATACAAGGCCATACATATACATTATGTACAATCCTGACCCTGGATATTGTCCCGTAATACAAGCCCATACATATACATTATGTACAAACCTGACCCTGGATATTGTCCCGTAATACAAGCCCATACATATACATTATGTACAAACCTGACCCTGGATATTGTCCCGTATTACAAGCCCATACATATACCTAATGTACAAACCTGACCCTTGATATTGTCCCGTAATACAAGCCCATACATATACCGAATGTACATACCTGACCCTGAATATTGTCCTTTAATACAGACCCATACATATACATTATGTACAAACCTGACCCTGGATATTGTCCCATAATACAAGCCCATACATATACATTATGTACATACCTGACCCTGAATATTGTCCTTTAATACAGACCCATACATATCACTTATGTAGAAACCTGACCCTGGATATTGTCCCGTAATACAACCCCGTACATGTACCTAGTGTACATACCTGACCCCGGATATTGTCCTTTAATAAAAGCCCATACACATACCTGATGAACAAACCTGACCCTGGATATTGTCTCTTAATACAAGCCCGTACATATATACCTTATGTACAACCCGGAACCGGACTTATGTCCCTTAATACAAGCCATACATATACCTAATGTACAAACCTGACCCTGGATATTGTCTCTCAATAAAAGCCCATACATATACCTAATGTACAAACCTGACCCTGAATATTGTCCGTTAATGCATGCCCATATATATATACGTTATGTACAAACCTGACCCTGGAGATTGTCCCAGAATACAAGCCCATCCATATTACTTATGTACAAACCTGACGCTGGATATTGTCCCGTAATACAACCCCATACATATATCTAATGTACACACTTCACCCTGACTATTGTTCCTCAATACAAGCCCATGCATATACCTGATGTACAAACCTGACCCTGGATATTGTCCTTTAATACAGGCCCATATATACTACTTATGTATAAATCTGACCCTGAATATTGTCTCTTAATACAAGCCAATGCATGTACCAAACGTTCAGACCTGACCCTGGATATTGTCCTTTAAAACAGGCCCATATATACGACTTATGTATAAACCTGACCCTGACTAATGTCCCGTAATACAAGACCATACATATACCTAATGTACAAACCTGACCCTGGATATTGTCCTTTAATACAAGCCCATATATATACTTTATGTACACTACTGACCCTAGATATTCTCCTTTATTACAGGCCCATATATATACCTTATGTACAAACCTGACTCTAACTATTGTCACGTAATACAAGTCCATACATATACATAATGTACACACCTGACCCTAGATATTCTCCTTTGATACATGCCCATATATATACCTTATGTACAAACCGGACTCTAACTATTGTCGCATAATACGAGCCCATGTACACACCTGGCCCTACATATTCTCCTTTAATACAGGTCCATATATACATACCTTATGTACCTTATGTACAAACCTGACTCTAACTATTGTCACATGATACAAGCCCATACTTTTACATAATGTACACATCTGACCTTTAATACAGGCCCATGTACAACCCTGACCCTGGATATTGTCTCTTAATTAAAGCCAATACATATTTCGACCTATTACGTATACAAACCTGACCCTGAATATTATCCCGTAATACAACCCCATACATTTATCTAATGTAGAACCCTGACTATGTTCCCGTAATACACGCCCATACATGAATCAGTTTACAATACATTCCACATTTTATAATATTGTCATAATAAAACTGTTGGAAGTATTCTTAACATAAATGGGATAATTTGTTACAATACAAATATAACAAAACAAATGCAACGCATTCTGCTTCTTTCACGCCCCGTCAAAGAATCCTCTTCGACCAACCTACGCCGCTCAGTACTGGTATACTTTGATTTTTCGTTTAAAATAAAGTTCTGAAAGTGTATCAACTCGCTCTGCTCATAGCTCCGCCTTCGACCGCCCCCATCTGTGGATATTGTCGTCAAATTGGCCTTAGGTATTGTCATCGTATGCCTACCACTCTGGGTAGAGATTGCGGATTCGTATCTAATAGTCTGTCGATATTATAAATAGAATACATGCAGAAATACCAGTTTTTATGGACAAAAACTTAATACAATTATGTTAAATGATAATTTTCTTGCAAAAATTGTCATTTGTTTATGAAAAAAAGTTTGTACAACGTGAATCGGAAATTACGTTTTCGGAAGAGCCATACCCCCACTGGACAGAGCAACGGTTTGTGTTTACATTTTACAGACGTTCTTGAAGATACTTTACCTGCAATGCTGCCGAACCGCTGTTTCATGTCTATAGCTTCTTGGCCTTTTGCAAAGAAAATAAATCTCCTCATCATGCCTTCTGACGACAGCAAGTCGCTCATAACACGACAACAACTGTTTACTGTTGACTGCGAAAGGTTTAAACTGTCCGCAACAGTCAGATGCATGTCGCCCGTGGCCACATACCGCAAAAATGCACAAACAACCATCACTGGGGGAACAGGGAGGGACCTTTCAGTTGTACGCCGCACGTTTTCGTCGACCATATTAACAATAATCACGAATGTGTCCCTACGAAATCGATACCTTTTAGAAAGTTCAATCTCATTCAAATACTTTAATGGGTTTTCCCTATCTAAAAATACCCTGGGTCTTGGTAGACGCCTATTTATGATCTGCTGTACAATTTGTCTGTGAACAACGGCCATTTTGTTTCCTGCAAACTCAGAGCTTGAGACTGCTTGATAGTAGACTCAAGATTTAGAACTCAGACTCAAGTTTTGAGTCTGAGAATACGACTCAGATTTTTGATGAATAAACTGGAGTTCATTTTTTTGAGTCTGAGTTTGAATCTCAGATTTGAGTCTGATTCTTAGACTCAAACATATTGATGAATTTTAGTCGGATTTAATGCCGAAATTGGTGGGATCCCCAGTTTAAAAAAGGAATTCCTAGAACTAATTTTAGAGTGTGGTGGGACCGATGCAAACTGATCGAGGAAATAGGGACCGGTGTAAACTTCGAGATGGCGCAATTCAAATACGTAAGGAAACATGAATGCGTAAATGTAAGGGTTTTCATGAATTTTATTATGCTCCCTGACATTTTCAGGTGAGCATATTGTTGCCATTCGTCCGTAGGTATGTCCGTATGTCCGGCTGTTCCGCCCATATCCTCCTACGTTTGACGTCATGAAACTGCACAGGCAGTATCAGTATGATGTCTAATATCGCATATTGTCAGGGCGTTCAGGTTGAATGCTTTTGGCGGAGTTACAGGACTTTGAAGTTTTCAAATCTAAACCTTGTCCGCTCAACTTCTCCTCCGATTTTCATGAAACTTTCATAGGAAGCATCAGTATGACCATTGTCATCAATCATTCCGGTTGCATGATTTGTGGCTAATTACGGGAATTTGAAGTTGTTTTAATCTAAAGCTTGTCCGCTCAACTACTCTTTTGTTTTCATCTGATTTTCATGAAACTTAATAGGAAGTATCAGTCTGATGTCTAGTAGCGCATATTGTCAAAATGTTCTGGTTGAATGATTTTTTTGGCGGAGTTACGGGACTTTGATGTTTTTCGAATTAATAGCTTGCCCGCTCAATTCCCACTACGTTTTTAATCTGATTTTCATGAAACTTTATAGGAAGTATCAGTCTGATGTCTAGTAGCGCATATTGTTACGAGCCGGTACTGCCTCTCATCATGGTAGCGTGCTTTTATAATGCACTTGATAAAAAATATGGACTCCTTAAATAATATTCAAAAAACAAACAATTGGTCTTTATAAACTACTAAGAATCAAGCTCAGTCAATATGTTTAATCAAACAATTCTCTAAATAATCACAATTCAGTTCATCAATTCATAAATATAAATATAACTGGACTAGTAGATGAATAAATAAACATTAACAATATTCCCAGGACTCAAAAAAAATCTGTCAGTGACTATTAAATTAGCATTCAAAAGAATAATCTTAAATTCTGTTTAAAATGAATTGAACAACCCTACTAGTTCTGAATGTATAATAAAATACCTTAAATGTTCCTATTCAAACAACTGTTATTAGTAAACTCTAATGTAAAGTAATTTTGAAGTGAAAACTAATATGTGTCCTAACCCAATGAAACTAAAAACGGAGTCCCTCCTAAAATCCAAGGGGTGGTTTATATACCAGCCCTTCCCCCAATTCCCCCACGTCCGCCAAAATGAGTACCGCCACCCATTCTAAGGCGGCCCCGCCCCCCCGCCCCCCTCCCCAAATTATATCTCAAACATTTTCCCGCAGCTAGTACGAGATGTCAGTGCATACCCTCTCAGAAATAACGACAACTATGCCACTATTGCTAGAAGAACTGACATATATACAATACATCTTCTCTTAACCTGTGGAATAATCTGTCAGTAGAAATACGAAACTCGGAAACTCATCAAGAGAATGCTATTAACATCTGTATGGTACCAAAATACTATCTATGTGTTCAACGATTATTTTCTGTTTTACATGCCAGAATGGGAAATTTGTGTAGTAATCTTAATAGCGATTACTTAATCATTTACGCGATTCACCTATTTGCGAGTGCGGTTTTGAAATAGAATTAAGATGCTGAACATTATTTTTTTCCAGATTTTTTCCAACACATTTTTCACATACCGGCTCCAACTCCCACTTGCCATTTACACCCGTTAAATATAAGAACAATCTCTTATGGTCGAGAACCGTTAACTGACAGAGAAAATGAATCTCTCTTTGAAGCATACGAGAAACACATAGGTTTACATAGGTGTCTCTCTCTGACGTTTTCCAACACTCGCTAAACCCAGTATGGGTGTATACTATATTTTTGAACATGTTTTTAAGCAAGAAAGCGTTCACGCGTTTTTAAACTGTATGTAATTTAAATTGGGGTTAGCTAGTCTTTCTCACTATTCTATCTCTCTATCCTTCTCTATCATGTTTGTTCTTTATATTTTGTTAAAGTATTCAGCTTTTTCTCTGCCAATTGTATTTAATTACACTCAACCATAAACATTCGCAATTTCAAAATGTTAACTAGGAAGAGTTTATTCTAATATTGGTAGAACTTGTTGCCCAACTCATTATAATTTTTCTATAATATATATGTTTATATTTGCTCTGTATGTAGAATATTGGCAATAAAATATGTTTAAATCAAATCACATTGTTTTATGAACATGCCTTAAAAGGATTTTTTCACCAGCCCACACTCCCGATAAAACGTTGACAGCTCCCATTCCATGAATTTCAAATAGATTTTTTTCATTAAGAGCTTGTCCATCTCCAAAAAAGGAATACAACAACAAGCTAACTAAATGGCTATTTCCATGGAAAAGGTTTGATTTTTTTGATTTATTATGTATTTTAAAAGTTTGATTTATAATGTATTTTAAAAGTTTGAATGTATTATGTATTTTAAAACTTGAGTTAGAATAAGTCGAAAAAATGAAAATTCAAAGTTTTACTTAATTATATGCAAGCAGGTTTAAAGTCAAAATGACACTGGATGACTTAATGGAGACACTAATTTCAATGACGGATAAACATTTCAAGATTGCCTTGTGTCCCTTTAAAGCTACTGTATTTAATTTTAAATCGCTTTCTTCTTTGTAGGCTTGTCTTTTATTAGTAACTTCATTTTCACCAGCTCATGGCGAAATCGGGTATTTAAGCGATCAAACTTAACGCAGGACATCGTTTTATTTATATACATCGAGCAGTGCATATATATCGATAACTTTATGATTTACACGAACAAATGTTTGCCACTTTCTTGACTCGAACACACGACCTTCTAAGTTACATGCCAACGTGCTTAACCCTGAGCTATGGTAATTCTTGAAAATATTCTATATTTAGTAACGTTTATTGATGCAAAATAATTAAAATATTTGAACGACCCTGAAGATATATCAGTATAGAATCTATCATCAGGCACATGTAAATTACCCTGCGTGGTATAATACTATTTATTTTCTATTTAGCTAAGATTCCAATTAGAGTGGAGTGGTATCAGTCACTTCTTTTGTTAATGATGGCGAGGGCGAGTGGTATCAATCACTTCTTTTGTTAATGATGGCGAGGGCGAGTGGTATCAGTCACGTATGTTGTAAATGATGGCGAGGGCGAGTGGTATCAGTCACGAATGTTGTTAATGATGGCGAGGGCGAGTGGTATCAGTCACGTATGTTGTAAATGATGGCGAGGGCAAGTGGTATCAGTCACGTATGTTGTAAATGATGGCGAGGGCGAGTGGTATCAGTCACGTATGTTGTAAATGATGGCGAGGGCGAGTGGTATCAGTCACTTCTGTTGTTAATGACGGCGAGGGCGAGTGGTATCAACCACTTCTTTTGTTAATGATGGCGAGGGCGAGTGGTATCAGTAATGTATGTTGTAAATGATGGCGAGGGCGAGTGGTATCAGTCACGTATGTTGTTAATGATGGCGAGGGCGAGTGGTATCAATCACTTCTTTTGTTAATGATGGCGAGGGCGAGTGGCATCAGTCACGTATGTTGTAAATGATGGCGAGGGCGAGTGGTATCAGTCACGTATGTTGTAAATGATGGCGAGGGCGAGTGGTATCAGTCAATTAGCAATTTAAATCGTCTCACGATAGTTTAAAATGTGTAAACTGATCCACATTTCTTTCAAGGGAACTTAATGACATTTACGGTTTAACACGAGAACACAAAAACAACAACAACAACAAAAAGAACGATTACGGACACGAAATATCGATCAATGTAATGTACGAATGACCGGAGTATTTTTTTTACTGTGGAAAGTTCAGTATGTACAAGGGAGTTGAAAGTGCTTGTGTGTTTTTAACAATGTATGTATAAGTAAGTGAAATATTTCGTCTGACAACACTTGCCTAGTGTTTTCTCAAGCCACTGGATTTAACCCACATAATAATATGTTAATAATAGTTGATATAGTCTCACTTCAAATAAATTGTTGAATCAAAGAGACGCGAATGAAAACCTGTCGGTCGTTCCCTCTAGTAATGATGACGTACTTGGTCGAATACTGATTTTGGCTATTTAGATCCATATACATGTGTCCAGTGTGTAGTATTGTTTGCCCATACATACTGAAATTCGAGGGCATGGTTGGAGATGCAGTTTAAAAGAAAATGTATACTCATAACATATGTCAATATGTCATTGCGTTGTAATTTGGAACAGTAGGGAATTCATAATAAAAACCCTTTTCTACCCGAATATAATGGAGAGTATCTCCTTTAATTAATGAACGCGCGTATAAAAGACGCATGTAGGAGGATATAATGACTATCAGTTATGCGGCCTTAGTTTATGAGGAGAGACTTTGAGGTATGCGGAGTTAAAGAAGTATTTTGAGGCTTTTGTGGGTTTAACGAGTTTTATTAAAAAAAATCAAAAAAAAAATCAGAAACATATCTATTATTTTTTCGATTTTAAATTACACGAGTGCTGCCTTTGTTATTATTACAAAAGTTATACACTGCCATTTTATTATTTCAAACTTTACACATATCAGAAATTCAGCAAATCATGTTTATGATACATCCGTTTCATCCATGTTTTCTTCAGTATCAATTTCTGCTGGAGGAGTGTACTGTCTTTGAATATTGTCGAACAAAACTCGTCCTTTGGTAATTGCATATTTAACAACTGTTATCGCTTTCGTAGTTTTCGAGGTCCCACAGATTGTTGATTGTATCTTTGATAGCTTTATAAACAGTATCATTTTGATGGAACTGTACCAAACCAACTTTTTCATAAAAATAGACATAACAGCTGAAGTCTGTAAGTTTTTATACATCCCTTCAAACTGAGACTGGCGCTGTTCGAATGCTTCGTCTATGATACTTTGGCGTGGATCAAATCGATGTTCCGACATGAAACTCAACCAACCGTCTGTCAAAGGATAAATAACGACTGTGAGAAGGCAACATTTGGCAACGTGTTTATTTATGACGTAGGGGCTGTCTACATAGCTCCGCATATCCCGTGTTGACTCCGCATATATCGTGTTTGCAGACGAAATATATTACATTAAACACACGTATTCACTAACTACCACAAAAATTGTTTAAAACACACAAGCACTTTCTCCTTGTACATACTGAACACCCCAGAATAAAAATGTCATTCGTACGTTTCCGTAAGTGATCGACCTTCCACAATCGTTCGGTATTTTGGTTAAAACGTGAATTTCACAAATTCACAAACGTGAAAATTCACGATCAGTTTAATTGCATTGAAATTAAACTATCGTGAAACGATTCAAATCGACATTTAACTTGTGTAAGGCAAACTATGACCGAACAGCCATTCGCCGATAGAATCTTGTTTGTAAATACTAAAAATAACAGCACAATGTTCTAAATTCTAACTCTTCAATACAGATATATATTCATGTAGATCTATATCCAAGTGCTTCTTATAACGTACGTACATCGTTTCATGGCAGAAACTCGATCTACGTCATTCTAGCGCGGGAAAGTAATGTAGAGGCCAAAGAACATTATTTCTGACGAGAAGGTTTTGGCGGAAAACCCTAGAGGAAGGCCCCATAACGACATATGCCGTTTTGGGGCTGCACCTTTTACACTACTTAGATTCCTCATGGGCCTAGGCATATTTATGTAAGGAAGCTATCCAGCTGGCCTGCGGAACGTCGGTGGACGAACATTTTCGTGAGTGGCACCTGGGTTCTTTCTCCAACAATCGAAGCTGACCTTAGCTGTTGGTGCGACTATAAAATCCAATTCAATCTTTTTTTGGAAATGTAGCTTGCAGAGTCTACTTTGAAAACAATGCGTGTTTTACACAAAACATAACATCTATGAAAAGTCGTATCTAAATAACTGTATTCATTTCCATTCATTATGGAATACTCATTTAGTTTAGTTTGAGGTTAAGCTTTCATTGGGATTAGGGCGCTATTGGGGTCCCAAATCCATACCTATTCCAACCAGCGGTACTCTCTCTCTCTCTCTCTCTCTCTCTCTCTCGCTGCTCTCGATGCAGAATATTGAGACATCATCTAGTTGTAGGCGTCTTTTATTTACAGTGACTTTAAACATCGATTAATACTGCTTCCGGTGATTATGTGTGGCACGTTTGAGTTAATATGCCAGTTCTCGCAGCTGCAGGAAGTCTATCCCACATGGGGGAGTAGATCGATATCAGGTTAGGTTCTTGTACTGGATCTAGTCTTTAGTAAACATTCTGCTTAGTTGTCCAATGCTGAAGAGTTTATAGTTCTAGAAATACTGTTGGTGGAGTCCTGGTACTGCGTAGAGTTTTGCTGAAATAGTGTGTATTTACCAGTTTAGGTAAGTCCAATTCTCTTCGCTCTACCTGGGGGCGTCCGTGGCCGAGTGGTTAGTCACTGACTTGAAATCACTTGCCCCTCACTGCTGTTGTTTCGATCAAACAGGAGCCTAGGAATCTTTATGTGAGAAAGTTATACAGCTGGCTTGCGAACTATACGGTGGTTCTACCCAGGTGCCCGCCCTTGCTCGAAAATTGCCCGGAGAGGCACATGGGATCTTCCTCCACCAATGGAAGCTGGAAAGTCGCCATATGACCTTGGATGTTGGTGCGACTACAAAATCCAATTCAATTCAATTCGCTCTTACCAAACAACTGAATTCTGTGACAAACTGAGACATTCCTTGTGTAGCCACTGGTCGCAATCATCATATGTGGTTAACGTTTTACAAAACCGGGTCCTCCATCTTTAATTTACAGGTCAATAACTTGATATGTTTTACTGCATATTAAACTGCATCTTGGTATGTAATGTGCACGTTCATGAGTATTGCAAATCAAGTTTCAATTTTTTAGAATTAAGAAAAATATATTTCATTTTAAATAGGGATTCAGCATGGTTTCGTCCCTCAGGCAAAGCATATGAGGGATAGGATATACTCCCCTTTCATTTTATACCCTACTCTCCACCCACTCCACCCCACTCATTATGGTATGTCAACCTATCTCTCCCACTGTATCCCGCATACTACACTCCACTCATCAGGGTTTCTTAAAAAAAAAGAAAAGATTATTGGTATCAGACTATGGTCCACCGTTTGTAAAAATAGTATTTACCAAAATGTTATCTATTTCACAACATATAACAGTTACACATTTTGTCTTCTTATACGTTTACATATCGTTTCGGATAGAGATAATAATCATGACTGGGCTATTTTTGGTTTTTATTTGAGTGGCTTCCCTTGAAACGTTGCACCGTACATAATCATATACTATAATAACTACATATGCAATTAGCAATCCCACCCGATCGATGAAAGACCAGGAGCTCCCTGGAAAGACGTACTAAACAGTTCGATTTAAATACACACAAAGTAATCAACGACACAGCATACTATACGACTTTGGACCACAGGCTTCTGTTACGGTAGTTACTATATTCATGAGCATTAGGTCTAACATTAAATTATCATTCAATTCAAAACCTTTATATATATTCGTTAAACGCGTTTTACTCTTCTATTTATCAATATTTCTTTATAATATCATAATGGAAGCCTGTGCCTTAGATTATACCTTAATTGTGAAAAACTACGGGATGCGTGCCGTAATTCAGAAAGTCGTCACATCTTTGATCTAATTATTTTTCAGGTAGACGAATTAGTCGTCCAAATAGTGATGTTTTTAAACCTAATATCACACGGTACCGACGATCACGCCGTGGTGCTAGGGTATCTGTTGCAAGTCAACACGCATATAGTAAACACACTTCTGCGTTTGTTTCTGGATCAGCCACCGTCTGTGGTAACAGCTATATTACACGGCATCCCTGGTGTAGATAGCCCCATCCTAGGCAGTCTGGCGACTGAAGATATAGCATCCCAAGAGCCAGTGGTGTCGTCCCAAGATGCACGGGTTAGTAAAGCAAATCATTTGTGTTTCAAATTAGATCTGATTTTCGCCGTTAAAATGCGGTTGTAATAATTATTAACCTAACAATATATATTTATTTATCTGAATGCATGATCATGTCTTTGTCAATAGTAATTCTTATTCTATGCATACCTCCAGTTTCCCTGGAACGGCTCGAAATGACCTTAGCTAATGTGCTGGTGATCATGAGCTGTTAAACAACAATTACATTATTAATTTTACTTCTTGTGGTGATACAAATTGGTACAGGGTAATCTTGATGCTAAATAAATGAAATGTCACGTCTTGGGTATCACCTATGAACCGTGTTTAAATCTACCCAATATATAACTTTTTTCTGTCTGTTTCAACATAACACATACGTGGTATGTTCATGTATAAAAGGTCTGTGGTGTGTTTAATCTTAACTTGCTCTAGAAGGCAGTGAAAAGAAATGTAATACCTTCATTAACAAATATGGTATCAACCTGTAGTAGTTGTATGTCCATCATGGATGCCGTGTTCCTAAACAACTAAGTAAGTAGAGCCAAACAGAACAAATACGTAAATATATCGGATACGTTCACGATACGATATCGGATACGTTCAGGATAAGATACCGGATACGTTTACAATAAGACATCAAACACGTTCACGATATCTTTTCACGGTAAGATATCGAATACGTTTGCGATACGATATCATATATATTCACGATAAGATATTGGTTACGTTCACGATAACATATCGGATACGTTCACAATTAGATATCGGATACGTTTGTTGCAACACGTTCACGATATCTTTTCACGGTAAGATATCGCATACGTTTGCGATAATATATAGGATACGCTCACGATAACATATCGAATACATACACGATACGATATCGGATACGTTCAGGATAATATATCATCTCATGATAGAATATATGTTCTTGAAAGCGAGTTGATAGTAAAACTTTCCTTAACTTTCTGTAGAATCACTTTAATAATATCTATTTCCTTAACTTCCTTTAGAATGGTACTATGGGCGACATTTTGAACACCATGGCGCTGTTAATGCGTGCCGTTGTCAACATGCACAGAAGCAACGGTGTTCATGAGCAAGCATTACTGGCAGAGTTGGAAGAGACTCATCGGATCGTGCAAGTAAACTATCGGGAGTACGGGGAAATCACGTGTCTGGAGGCCATGCTGTGTTTTGCCAGAACTTGGTAGAAGTTTAAATGCAGCCAATAATATTTAATAAGAAAAAAACAACACGCAAGGCAACAGTATACAACAATTATTTGCATAAGCATGCAACATTAATTGCAAAGAGTTTGCATTATATAAGTTGCCCAGCATACATACACATCAGTAGTTGTATTACTTACTGGTCTTTGGAATCATCAAGCCCAAGTTTTATGGCTTTAAAGTAGAATAACGCTTAAGCCGGTGAGAGATGTTGCTTCTCATGAACAGTCTCGACAAAACCCAGTTGGTTGTGAGTTTGTTTGCTTCCAAGGGATCCACTTTTCAGCATTTTACTTTTTTAATTTCCGGAGAAAGAAGTATGTGAGATGGTAAGATGGTTGCCAAATCGGACAGGTGGGGAACTTTCTCTGGGTTCTCCAGTTTCTTTTCACGATAAAACCACCCCATGCCACAATATGCGCGGTCTGTTCAAAAGCTGACATGATCTTATGTTAATTGTTAGTATGTACCTTCCCGACTTTAAATACAGATTATCATTAGTAGTAAGTCGTAAGACTATGGTGCAGTTTGAGAAACATGCCAAACGAAAGACATGTATAATATGGGGAAAAGTTCATGAACAGGTTTAACGAACTAAGTAAGTATCAATGAGTTTATGTGTTATAAGATAATTGGCATAACTTTAAAAATATGCATTAGGAAAGCAAAAAAAACGCTTTTTAGAAATAGAAACAACTGGAGTACAACCTTTTTGAGTAACTGTAGAGATGCTGATAACGGTAATAAACCAAGAACATGACATTGTATGACTTATAAAAAATAATTAAAAGTTGAATTGTATGTTATGTTAAATATGAGTAGAGACCAACGTCACGTTTTAGCAAAATTTAGATCATGTAATTTTCCAGTTAGCTTGGAAACTCGACGAGACTATACTTTGAATACTACTTAAATGTCTTCCTTTTTAAACAAATGACAATCAATTTACGACATATCTGGTTTTATATTAAATATATGTTTACTTTTTATATTGTAAACGCAATCATTTTATTTCTTAAGCTATGATCCAGTGTGTACATAGTGGGCAATGCGCATTGCGTGATGCGTGATGAGTATAAATAAAAATCATTGAAAACAAGTAGTGATTCCATGTATACGTATTGCGTCATGCGTGATGCGTATTGCCTTGTGCATCACGCTAGTATTTAATTGCATTTAACCAAACGAAATAAACTAAACACTTTTTTGTTACATGTTTTCAATGATTTTATCAATCGTTCACGCAATGCGCACTATGTACACATGAGATCCTAGCTTAATGTCTTTTAAACATGTTTTAAATGACCGTTGCAACATAGATGCTTCACTGTTAATATTATTAACACCCATTGTACATTTTGTTCATGAAACCTGTGATAGTGATTATATCATTAATCTTTTCTAAAGAATACACTCATATTAACACCAGGGTCTTCCACAGGACATTTAAGGGCATATTCCCACTATCCCTTAATTCTAAAATCTAATTGGCCCCTATTCCTTAATTGGCCTCCTATCCTTGGATCTCTCTGCCCTATCCCTTCAAAACACCAATAAACATGCAAAATGCATGTTACCTGACTATCTATAGCTCCTTGTAGGCTATACTTCTTAAAAATCCTTTCATTTACAATTGATATATACTTCAAATTGCATCTAAACAAATCATGATCCCTAAAACGATTGGTCCCCAAAGGATAATTTCCACCCGCACCCATCCCATGATTTTCAAATTTCTTTTCCCCTATCCCTTAAATTATTTCTGTGAAAGACCCTGAACACCCATTGTACATTTTGTTCATGAAACATGTGATAGTTTATTGTGTTTTAAACATGTTTTAAATGACCGTTTCAACATGGGTGCTTCATTGTTAATATTATTAACACCCATTGTACATTTTGTTCATGAAACCTGTGATAGTGATTATATCCATAATCTTCTTCTAAAGAATACATCCATATAAACACCCATTGTACATTTTGTTCATGAAACATGTGATAGTGATTATGTCAATAATATTCTTCTAAAGAATACATTCATATTAACACCCATTGTACATTTTGTTCATGAAACATGTGATAGTGATTATATCAATAATCTTCTTCTAAAGAATACATTCATATTAACACCCATTGTACATTTTGTTCATGAAACATGTGATAGTGATTATGTCCATAATATTCTTATAAAGAATACATTCATATTAACACCCATTGTACATTTTGTTCATGAAACATGTGATAGTGATTATGTCAATAATATTCTTCTAAAGAATACATTCATATTAACTGTACATTTTGTTCATGAAACATGTGATAGTGATTATGTCCATAATATTCTTCTAAAGAATACATTCATATTAACACCCATTGTACATTTTGTTCATGAAACATGTGATAGTGATTATGTCAATAATATTCTTCTAAAGAATACATTCATAATGTTTAGTGTAGTGATTGTTATGACAAATGTGTGTATTTATTTATTTAGTCATAACAATTATTTATTTTATCCGTGATTATATATGTTCATTTTAAAAATGAAAATTATGTGTATATAAATATAATGTTGTCCCAGTGTCTTATAGGTCTTGCGTACGGCTGAATATAAAACACTGGAATTGTGTTGTGATGTACACAAATGTATGTGTACTTTTATATGTGATACATTAATAAACAATTAAATTGTAACTGTAAATTGTAACATGCAGTTTAGATACATGATAGATAGCATCGTGTGTTGTTTATACATATATAGTCCTCTGGTCCAGGTTACAACCCTAGCACATAACGGGGTTCTTTCTTTTACTGTAGAAATCTACCCGCGATCTGACTTGCTGACCATAATGTTCATAAAATATGCGCATTATACTCCAAGCGTTAAGTTTGAGGCCACCCCAGAATCTCAACTTGAACTATTGGAGTATTTCATATAGCAGAATTGGTTGTGGCCATTTTGGGTCGAACCGGTTTAATAATCGTTGGTCATTCATTCAACAAATATTGAACATGTTCATTTCACAAAAGCTGCCACTAGATGAAAATCAATCAGGCAAACAATGAATATATTTTTATGCCAATAAACAGGCAGGCGATAAAATGCTCAAATTCAACATTAAAATGTTGATGTGCTTGACCTCTGGGACAGTCTGAGTATACTTCACAAGAAAAGGGTCCTGATGAATCAGTTTTACCATTTATCGTTAAGAAAATATTTATGTTTATCATTAAGAATATATACATGTTTTATCATTAAGAAAATATATATGTTTATCATTAAGAACGTATTATGTTTTTCATTTTCACGCCAAACCAATGCCATCACCAACCGTAGGGAAACGTGAATATAGGCTCGTTTGAACTTTCATTCCGAGGGTACAGTACAGAGAAAGACACGTTTTAATAACAATCGTATGTTGTGCTGAGTTACGTCCCCTTTTTATAATTCACCATTTATGATAACAGGCGTTTGGTATTTAGATGTTTTGGAATAGATTGCTTAATTTTAGTTATTGCATAGTTGAACACATCACATTAATTACGTTTTAAGGCATATAAATCAATAATGTAGTCGCTCAAAAGTGTACTTAACTCAAAAAGTAATAATCATAGGACACCATTGGTATCAAATTGTAACGGATATAGAGCAGATACCTACGAAAGTTCAAAGTTGACACATGCAGACATTCAAACTTTTTTGCTTTGTTGAGACGAAATACTAGTAGATGTCTATTGTCTAAATAAAAGTAGTTTAGTGTCTGAATTTCCCAAAAATGTCATCGGCAAAATCAGAATATCTATCATAAAGGTGTGACCACTTTCAATGTACCTAATTAGCTTAAATTTTAGCTTAAACATGCTCATTAGGCAAACTTTAAATGATCATAATTAAATGACACATAATCTCATTTGGTTAATGATGACATTTTTGTAAAGCCCTGTTATTGAAAGTGTATTTTGCGTTACCATGGGTATCCTTTGAGCGACTACATTATTGATTTATATGCGTGTCCTGTATATCAGTAGACGTTTGATTCAGATACATTAAGTTACATAGAGTGGCCTTAAAACGTAATTAATGTATTGTGTTCAACTTTGCAATAATTAAAAGTAAGCAATCTATTCAAAAACATCTAAATACCAAACGCCTGTTATCATAAATGGTGAATTATAAAAAGGGGACGTAACTCAGCACAACATACGATTGTTATTAAAACGTGTCTTTCTCTGTACTGTACCCTCGGAATGAAGGTTCAAACGAGCCTATATTCACGTTTCCCTACGGTTGGTGGGTTTTCTTAAACGTTTATGGAAGGACCGAAGATGTATATAATTCTATATACATTACTTCTTTATTAGTGTTTTCGAAATTACACCACAATACCAAAGGAGAAATGACTGTAGCGTCCGATGTTTTTGGAACTGTACCATACGCCTGCCATTTTTCGGAACTGTACTAGCTACCTGCCAATAAATAATGGAACTGTAGCGTACTCCTGCCATTTTTCAATACCCGGGCGTGTTTATAAACCCACAATTATTTTAATAAAATGTTCTGTGGGCTAAAATTAGGACTGTTTATTCAGGAAAGATTATATTGTATGGAAGTATGCTTGAAATCTCTTAAACTTGACTATTTACCGAGTACCAGGTCTCTAACTTTCTACAATCACATTTTTTAGCTTAATTTCAACATTTAACTTATCGTAACTCGAATAATATAGGTTCGAATTTCACGGGAATCAGGTGACATACACAACATTCCTTCCAAATTAAAATGGCCGATTCACTTTTCTAATATGTTCAGGCTAACAAGTCATAAAACTAGATTTATTTACCCTTTTGAAACTTGTTTTTTATTTACCGGGAACTGTGCCTACGGCTGCCGAACTGTGCCTACGGCTGCCGGTAATCGGGTGTGATCATACCATAACTTTATCTACTATCGGTAGTACGTGTTTTGCTTGTGTGACTTACTGTATGTGACTTACTGTTTAAGTCATACATTATTAATGTACATGTAGCGATAAAGATATTCAATGTATCCTCCCACGCCCCACACACTACAGGAAGTGCAATACGATAAATACGGGAAGCCTTCATTTTGTCAGATTCTTGTTAAAATGTAATTCAAATTATGTTTTAATTCAGTATTACTACAACCTTATTAAAATCATATCTTAATTACGCTTTGATACTCTCCGCTATTATATCAGGGAGTAAGTGTATAGAAAGTATACTTACTCCCTGATTATATATACATTGGCCTTGGTATCGAACAGTATGGTAGTATGGTAGCGTGATAAAGGGTCAGATTTTAATGAGATTGGTATTACTATTCAATAATAGGAGTGTCACCAATATATCTACGAAACAGATCCAGTATAACAAATACCCATCAGTATGGCATGATCACCACAAAGCCCACTGACTTGTTTAGTGCTGTGTGGCGGCCGTAAAACGTTTCACCGACTACAAATAAATAGTGTTATTACTTACTGGTCCTTTGGGATTAGCAAGCCCAGTCTTTGTGGCTTGAAAGTAGAATATCGCTTAAGCCGGTGCTAGGAGGCGTGAGAGGTGTAGCACTTTATATTACCTCTCATGAATAGACTCAATAAAACCGAGTCTGCTACTTTTATCTCTTTTTTGTGTTTGTTGCTCCCAAGGCAACCCCTTTTCAGTATTTATAGACATTCACACTAGCGTTTGTTTAGTGCTGTGTGGCGGCCGTAAAAGTTGCCCCGACTAAAAATCAGTAGTGTTATTACTTACTGGTCCTTTTGGATCATCAAGCCCAGTCTTTGTGATTTGAAAGTAGAATATCGCTTAACTGGTGCTAGGAGGCGTGAGAGGTGTTAAACTTTATACTACCTCTCATGAACAAACTCAATAAAACCGAGTCTGCTACTTGTATCTCTTTTTTGTGTTTGTTGCTCCCAAGGCATCCCCTTTTCAATATTTATCACTCTACTATAACTGTTGAGCCACGCATGCATCTTCATTTTTTCAGTGGTGACAATTCAGTCGTAACTACACTTATTATGAGGTATGTGGTTAAACAATGATGATGCAAATAATAATATAACATGCCAATTCCTTTATACAAGGCATTATATTATAATATAATATTGATAGTGTAACAATATAGTTCAGATCAATGTTAAGATGTTTATAAAATTTAATCAAAGAAGGTATACAAGTCGGACAAGAAATGTTGCTTTCACATAACACATTCAACCATAAACACGCATTAAAACAAACAACACATACAATGTTAATAAGACACAAGGCATGTGGCATCACAAACACAACCGGGTTGACAATAGGGCTACCGCCTTGCAACCGTCAGTGACAAAAAGGCCGCTGGGTGTTTAAACCGCGTTAAATTCTATGGTGCACCAAAACTCACAATTTAGCTCTTGATGTCAATATAAAATGTATACGATCAAATTCTTAACATGAATAGAAACCCTTTTCTACCTCTTACATTGGTGGTGGTAAACCTTCGGTAAATCTTTTCGATAATTTAAGTCACAATAATTTTAATCAAAATGTTTAGCTCTTCATGTCAAAACAAAATTCATACATACATTGTTATTCTGATCAAATTCTTACATAATAGTCTGGGCTGTTGTGTATTTTTGCATTTTTTTTTTGCTACAGTTGGAATAACATTGATTTTTATGATCCTAAAAATATTCTGAACGAAAAAAGTATTTGTGCCAATTTTTTGGTCCACGCTGTCATGGCCGCCATCTTGAAATTTTGGTGTCTTTTAGTACATTTATGGGGTCAAAGAATGTGCATTTTGTATTTCTGAAGATGTCAAGTTATTGGCCGCCATTTTGAAATTTAAAATGGCCGCCAAATTAAGCATGTTTATAGTATATAATTGCTCCCTAGATACATTAGTTCAAAATTTCTCTTAGTACATTTATGGGGTCAAGGTATGCGAATGTTGTATTTTTGAAGATATCAAGCATTAAACAACATCTTTAATTTCAAAATCAAGTCTACAAAATCACAATACTTCGAATTTGTAAATGATGAATCTCAATATTGCATTCACTACTATGTCTACCTGACATAGCAACAATCCTTTAATTAGCACTTTTTGGATTGACGCGATAAATATTGGGAATGATACGTATACGTAAAAGTATAATTATGTATCGAGATACACAGATACAGATGAATGTTATCAGTGTTCTTTTTTGTCACTGCCAGGACAATGGACACTGTTGGATACTGTGATCCCTAATTAGATACATATTACATGTACTGTAATCTCTATATGCCTCTATCATCCACTCCAAAGTTGTCCTCACTGGTCAGAGTGTTCGTATTGCAACAGTCTTCATTTGCCTCGCATGTACTTAATTCTGTGCAGGGTAAGTTCTGTCGTTTGCAGGAGCACCGTGCGCTGGAACATTTACTGGCGTCACATTTATACAACAATAAATCTGTTACTGCGTCTGGTGCTAACGGTACTTTGGTCAGCGTGGGCAACAACCTGTCGTCGTCCTTGCTCCAGCCTAACTCAGTCGGTTCTGGAATCCTGGGATGGAGCACCGTATCCTGAGCCCAAATGTTGGCCTGTAGATGTGCTCTCAGAATATGTTGTAGCCATGTACCTTCAGTTGGGGGCAAGGCGTCTACTCCTTCGCTAGGTGCCATCCGTCTGAATTTTTTCCACCTAAGTGTTGCTGGATCATGTGCGTTCCCCTGCTTTGTACTAAGGGTCATGCACAAAAACTCCTGACAGCCTGCAATCACATCTGTAGAGGGCATGTCATCCTGGCCAAGCTGCGAAAGAGCATCTATGACATACGTTGGAGCTTTCATGAACACCTTCAAACTTGTCCTCTTGCCAACGCCACTTATCTGTCCAGTTGTGTCTGATCCAGTTATGGCATGGAATCCAGGTAGGGCCTTAGCTTTTTCACTTCCCAGTTTGTCATATATAAGTTGCAGTGCAATTCGCCTTCGATTTTCACTGTTGCCTGTGACGATGCCAGTGTTTTGGCCCAATTCGTCAAGTCTGCGTAGAATTAGCACCCACCAATCTGTGTCCTGGGTAAAGAAGTCTACTTCAGCACTCGTGGAAGAAATTTCTAGGGCAAGTGGCATCATAAGCGTATCAGCCTCTTCTTGGCTGCTTTTCTGAGTGCTTGGTTGGCATCCAGCTTGGTTGGTCAGGACATCTTTTCTTGTTGCAGTCACAACATCCTTTCTGCAGAGCTGGATTGCTTTGTCAGCCAAGAAGAATGTTAGGCTATCCTTGTTTGCTTTGCTTGCCAGAAACTGCTTTTTGTCTTTTATTGGTGTCAGGTCAGTGATGTGCAAGTCTTCCCCTGCACGCTGAGAAACCATATCGGATTTGATCCTTGATTGTGAGTTTCTTGTCATAATTGTCAAAGATAATACGACCGCCATCATAATCACTGAGCAAAGCGTCAATTCTTTGAGCAAATACCTGACCCAGTTCCTTGCAGGTCTTGAAGTTTGCTGCATGCACCAGAGACTGTACAACTGCCATGCCATCTAAGATCAGATGTCGTTTGTTATCTGTAAGTGTAGCTATTTGATCACCCTGTGTGTCTGACAACTGTTCCAAGGCATGAATGAGATCACTCTTGTTCTTGCAAGGATGAAGTGAACCGTCTGGTTTCATCAGAAGATGGTTTACACCATTGAACTCGTATGTGGCTATTGCCTCCTGGAGATCAATATGTCGCTCTGATTTCGCTATGACCAACATCACTACATGATTTTAGTTGGTATTCTTTGGTATTGCATTTGATTTTCACTGTCTTGCAGAGGTCGTCTCTGTTTAGGAATTTGACCTTCGCCATGCTGTCCCAAAACTTTACTTCTCCACACAGACGCTCTTCAACAAAGGACAACTTTGCTTGTTCACCACGCGTTTCCATGTTCAGAATACTTGACTGGGCCTTCTCACTCAGTATCTTATTCATTGTGTTGTAGAGTTTGCTGCCCTTGTCACAAAATGGATTGTGAGGCTCAAGAACAGACTTCAAGTCTTGAATCGCCTTTTCCTGACGTAATGTTACCGCAGGTGACATTTTGTGATGATGATCTGTACGGGAACGGGCAAGTCCAAACATTTCCTCCGTCTCCTTGGACAATCTGGCAAGCTCTGGTGCTGCAAGACAATACTTCAGAAGAGTCGTCGGCTTAGTAGTAATTCCCTGAAGACCTCCTTCGCCTTTCAAGTTTTTGTTGTCATGTTCCTGAGCTTGATCTACACCGATTCTCGTGAATGGGATGTTACTCTTTGTCACTGCAAACTCGTCATCTACTAGTCTCTGCCACAGAGCTGGGTCTGTTTCCTTGACATCGTATGCCCGTGCTGTGAACTCAAAAATAATCTGCGCATAGTCCAGTCTGTTGTACGCAAAGAAATAAGTACAGAGTTTCTCTAGCGAAGACAGATACAGCAGGTCAGGCGCCTTGACAGAACGATGGAATGCAAGAAGCATCAACACTTGGCGCATATACAAAGTGTGTAGTCTGTGCATGACTTGTTGTCAACAGTGGTTCATCTAGAGACGCCATTTTTCAACCTCGCAGCAATTATTTTGTCTTGTCCATGTCAGTTCACATTGGTAGCAGTCTGTTCTTTTCAACAATCAACAGTTGTCATGTCAACGTGTGTTATATGTCAATCAAAAGTACATAGACATGTAGCCTAAAAACATTTAATTTAAAGAACATCTTCAAAATAACCAAATTCGCATTCCTTGACCGCATAAATGTACTAATAGACACCAGAATTTTGATCCTATGTATCCGGGGAGCAATTCTACACAATAAACATGATATATTGGCAGCCATTTTGAATTTCAAGATGGCTGCCAATATCTGACATCTTCAGAAATACAAAATTCGCATCCCTTGACCCCAAAAATGTAATAAGAGACACCAAAAGTGTAATTCTATGTATCTTTGGGGCAATTATAGGCTATAAACATGCTAAATTGGCGGCCATTTTGAATTTCAAGATGGCGGCCATAATGGAGTGGCACAAATACTTTTTTTGTTCCGAATAGTCTAAGGATCATAAAAATCAATGTTATTCCAACCAAGGATTTGTCAATATCCTTGTTCCAACTGTAGCAAAAAAAAATGCAACCTTAAAAAAATCGACACAACAGCCCAGACTATTAACAAAAACCTTGAATGCTACTTCCCCTGTCCGATCTTTTTATATTTCATTTTGTAAACAACTATTTTTCTAATTCGCTTATATTTTGGAATACATGTTCATTTCGGTATAATATAGTATCAATATAATTTCTTCCCATTTCGGTAGTTCAAGTGATCCGCATTTGCCTAGTAACGTTGTAGCAACCACGTACGCACCAGTTGTATTAACAAATAGTTCGCAATTAAACAATACATATCTGATCAGAATGATAATCAAATCCGTATTAAAATACAAGAAAGTCAATAAAGTTACAAGTTTAATAAATCTGAAGTGAATCTACGAATAAAACCTTTCTAATCATATTTATATGTCTCAAAATTACTGCTACGCGTAGGAATATATCACTGTCATCTGTCAAAATTTCCCGCAATATCCATGTGCTAGTACGATTTGTTGTTGGGATTAATTTCACGATTTAAATCGAAATGGCACAGGGAGATCCAAGAAAATGGCACATGCCAGGATGGAGGATAGAGCAAAAATTCTCACCAGGTGTTTTGATAGGAAATTGGGGCGAAGACAGATACACAGTAAGTTGAATTTTGACATTTTGTTACTGCCTGAGGGGTTCAATCAGATTGTATTGTATTGAATAGAAGTCGGATTCATACGAATTCGGATAAAGAATAATTCTTCAGATGGTTTGAACTATTTATCAGAGGGAGGTGACTAACAACCCGAGAAGGTTCAGGAGTCACTCAAGAGGATAAATAGTTTCTACCCATTGACTGCTCAGGAAGTAAATATTTGTTTTGTTAAAATATTGGATACCTGGTGGCCTGGATAGCTTGATCAGTTGGTAAAGCATCCTGTAAGCAAGGGTTACCAGTTCTGAGTTTCATACCGACCACAAGTTATCCCTTTGGTTTACTTAATTGGCGACGATAATTCGGTGAATGCGGGATGGCGGCACCTTGGCTTGGGGTCTGGATGACCAAAAGGGCTGTGTCAGCTATTAAAAGTTAAAAGAGGGAGGAGTGTGGTGATATTGGGTACCAAAAGGCCCAGTTAGCTCAGGATATTGGGTACCAAAAGGCCCAGTTAGCTCAGTTGGTAGAGCACTCACCCTGTAAACAAGGGGTCCGAGGTTCGTGTCCTGTAACGGCCATACTTTTCCCCTTGGTTTACTTCATATCACAAAATATAAGGAATAAAGTACTTTATTATATTGACTTAAGTTGATTTGTTTACTTATACAATTGATTTGAAATTTGATAAAGTGTAAGGCCATGTAAAAGCCTTTGCTTCCTATGTGGTCACATTACTCTTTACTATCTTAAGAAAGCGCTTAAATGACACAGACAAACTATTGCATGGTTGGAATATTTCCAATCAGAATGGTCAAAACTATTTAATCATACGTGACTGCTTCTAAGTTCTAAGCCAATGAAAGCTTTTATATTTTGTGATATACATAATAAAAACAGATTTATAATGGTGCTTTTTTTGAACAGTTGTTCAGTGTATATGCTGAGTTTCTGATTGTAGCGTTAAATTTTGGTCTTCATCTAAAAGGGAAACAAACGTTTTATCAATTTCAGTTCCAAAAGGGTAACATCCAGCACAATAGTACTCATCGGGTGGACTTCCGCAATTGTGGTTCCCACAGACCAGACGTAATTGTTCGTAGAAAAGCTTTACTAAGAAATGACGGTCTGGGGCCAGAACATCTATTTCATCACCATGGTAAACAATATGCAAATAACATGGTGTCGTGGTATGATGAACATTATAACGGAAGGTGGAAAGAAAATAATTTACCACCTACTCGTGATTGGATTGGACATCAACTGAAGTGGGGTCCGGAGAAGTCTGATTATCCGTTACAAGGTATGGTTACAGTGTGTTGTTACAAGTTTGTATGTTATATACAGTCAGAGCTCTAACCTTAAACAGTTACAAGTTTTATAACTGCTGGAAGTTATTAAAATGCCAAATTATTATATCCCTTTGGTTTAGAGTAGCAGATACTTTTCCCTAATAACCATTTGTAACCTAAATCAGTTACCAAGATCATTTGCTAATAAATCAAAATAGTTGCCAAATGTGCAGTGTTTATTTATGTCTGAATACTTATTATTAAGGATAAATACATCTTCATCAAGATCCAATCAGCAGTTGTTCACTAATTATCATGTTGGAGCCTACAGAATGATTTTTAATGAATTTTGTTGCATAACAGTATGAGATGCCTTGCGCGTTGGATTTTCATCCATGCTCATAGAATTTTATTGCATGGTTGTAAAGTTGAATAATCACCCTACCTGGAGAAAATTATATATAAATATATATATAGGGAAAATTCCTGTACAGAAGATATAGAATGCATCTAAACTTGAATGATTTTGTGGTAGTAACTGATTCTGGTTACTATCCCAGTTTTAGTTCTTTTTTAAAAACAGTCAGAGGTTATGAAAAACGTAAATGTTTAAGGTTAGAGCTCCGACTGATATATTACGTTACTTAGGCCAAATAAAAAAGTACCTGTGTTTCCGGTGGCCCAACCGACCCTATTTTTAAGGGGCCGACCCTAAATCTTTTTATGCAAAAATGTAAAAAAAAAAAAAAAAATTGTTCTGAACAATGAATTATCATAACTTACATGATGAAATTGCAACATAACACCATTCTATATTTTCCGTATGCCATATGATTTGCATGGAATGTCATGTGATACATTCAGAGTTTAACGTTTTTCTTTCAGGTAAACAATGCGATGCTAATTAACTATCTAACTTATTAGTAAAATGCATGTTAATAAATAGAATCTCACAATATCTTGCTCAAAAAAAAAATGCCTACGTACGACCCTATTTTTTTAGAGCATGCAATAGGAAACACAGCTATTTTTTTTTTTGGCCGTACATATATTAGAACTAGAAAATAAGTCAGATAATTGGAGTCGGATATAAATATTTATATAGACCTAAACAAAATTTTGGGTTGCTGTGACCTACTTTGCACGAAATATAGGTCACGTCTTTCCGCTATAACATGCATACCAATGCTTCTTTCTTGCAGGATTTTAACCAAACTCAAGAATGTTCCTTACAGTCTAATCTGGACTACTTCACCACAGGCCTTGACCTTATAGTTTTATATATAAATTTGTTATTAGAATGGTGTGTCATTTAAAATAACATGAGCTGCAGCATATTGCATTTTTGTTTTTTCATGTATTCTAACTGTTTAAACAACTTTACTAGATATGACGTCATGGTGTCGCGAGAGATATTTATTGCAAATTTATAAGCTTTGATTATTTTAATAAACCATGTAAGATTTAAAACCATATTATGAGCGACTTTTTTCATCTTTTATGTTTTGTTTTATTTTTATAAAAAATCCAGGGCTCGACGTTAACTTTACGGACAGCTTGCCCATGGGGCAAGTTAACTCTGAAATTGACTTGCCCATGCCAGTTGGTTGGCTGCCCAATTATTTAGACTCGAAGTTTTTATTTTATACGGATATACTGTTTGAATCTTCAAGAGTATTAGACCACTTACTGTTATAACTCTCACAGCACTTTTCTGAGAATTCTAAAAGCTGATCTAATACTTACAATGTACCTGACAACAAGAATAATATCGGAAACCTGCAAAAAGCGATTGGTTTCCAGGGGCGGATCCAGGATTTCAGGTTAGGGGGGGCGTAAGTTTTTAGTCAATTTCCGTCACTAGCCTCATAAAACGGTTGCAGTAATGCATTGATAGGGTAAACAATTCCTTTTTCAAATGAAAGGATTTAACAATGTGTTAATTAAACCACTCATTAGCCATTATGCGTTGAGCGAGCGATAATTTTTTTATACTTAGTGCGTGCATTGAAATTGTTTGATATTTTATCTACAGTAACATGGACATACATGTATGAATACAGGGCTTTTTTACCTTATATAACAGAGGCCTGTAAAGGGCCTCTTCCCAACTGAAAATTGGACTGTTTTTTCCCAACTGTGGCAGTAATATTTCCCAATCGGAAAACAGCAGTCTCTCAGAATTTGAGAAAAAACATGAATTCTGCAGTGTGTTTTTGTCTGCTAAGTAAATTCCGACTTGGAAAAGTTAATAATTATGGTAAATAATGGATGACAATATAAATAAAGTATATTAATGTCATATTTACTTAATTTATGAAATCTTGTATTTTTCCCAAAATGAGAAATAAGCGCCTTCTTTTTTCCCAAAATGGACAGGCCTGGGCCTCTTCCCAATTTTGTCGGAAAAAGCCCTGGAATAAAAAAAAGTCAGTTTTCAAATAAAAGAATTTAACAATGTGTTAATTAAACCACTCATTAGCCATTATGTGTCGAGCGAGCGAAGCGAGCAAAAAAAAAAATTCATACTGTGGGCGTGCAACGTAATTGTTTGATATTTTATCTACAGTAAAATGGACATACATGTATGAATAAAAAAGTCCGTTTTCAAATAAAAGGATTTAACAATGTGTTAATTAAACCACTCATTAGCCATTATGCGTCAAGCGAGCGAGAACATTTTTTATACTGCGGGCGTGCATCGAAATTGTTTAATATTTTATCTACAGTAACATGGACATACATGTATGAATAAAAAAGTCCGTTTTCTAATAAAAGGATTTTAACAATGTGTTAATTAAACCACTCATTAGCCATTATGCGTTGAGCGAGCGATAATTTTTTTTATACTTAGTGCGTGCATTGAAATTGTTTGATATTTTATCTACAGTAACATGGATGTATACATGTATGAATAAAAAAAAGTCCGTTTTCAAATAAAAGAATTGAACAATGTGTTAATTAAACCACTCATTAGCCATTATGCGTCGAGCGAGCGAGAACATTTTTTATACTGCGGGCGTGCATCGAAATTGTTTGATATTTTATCTACAGTAATATGGACATACATGTATGAATAAAAAAGTCCGTTTTCTAATAAAAGGATTTAACAATGTGTTAATTAAACCACTCATTAGCCATTATGCGCCGAGCGAGCGAGAAAAAAAATGTATACTGAGGTCGTGCAACGAAATCGTTTGATAAAATCTACAGTAACATGGACATACATGTATGATCCGGAATTTTTAGGGGGGCGCGCGCCGGGTGCATTGTCCCTTCATTTTGAAGTTGCCCGACGGGATTGAGCCTTTGAGACTTTACCTGCCCGGAACCAAGTTTTACCTGCCCCGGGGCAGGTGGACAGTCCTTAACGTCGAGCCCTGAAATAAATTTTGAGGTTTGTCTCTGCTCTCACATTATTAGAATTATTTCCTTGTTTCCATTCATCACACATATCACATAACGTTGTAGAAACAGTAGTACTGGAAGTACCGATGTGGGGTAAGGCATTACTAGTATTACAACTGTGGTTCATATTGTAACACTTAAAACTCTGCATGACTATAATTATTGTCACTTCATAAGGCCATGTTTAAATAACATTTCAGGGGTCAACTTAAAAAAAAATTCATTGCTATTTTGTGTGCACGTGTTTTAGCTCTACTGGTCAATGGGTTAGAGCCTATGTCTAGTAGTCAGGTCAGTCTGAGTGAGTAATCTAAGATGGCCACCATTACTAAAAAATAGATTAAAATGAGATAAATATATGTGATCACATTTTTTCCAAAACAATAGTGTTTTTTGATATGGAACCCTTTCCAGAATAACTGGAATCACATGGAGTTGGTCAAAAAATTCATGTTGATTCAACATCGAACAGCCAGTGGCCATCTGATCTTTCTTTATTTATCTGTTTTTTTTACACCGATACAGCAACCTGTGCTCTTGATAACCTAAAGATTCTATAAAGGGTGACATCGTAGCTCTATGGTATAGGTACACGCCATAACAGCTACGATTTTCGCAGCTAGTATTGACTCACTTCGGCGATGTTTCGCCTTGTTCTTTTCCGACATTTTGTACGCATTCAGCCAATATCGCTACCTGCCTAAGCAACGCCATAAACATCTACATGTTCATCACACTGCGCTATTTCTTGGCAAGCAGAAAAGGGGCACCTTTAGAAGGACCTACTTAATTTTTCCTTATCGCTCCATACTCTTTATTACACAGATCCGGTTAACAATCGACGAATGTAATCATTTGAGCCAAACAAGTTGACAGTAGAGGCCTACTTACAAAGCAGCATTATCATTTAATCAAGGAAGAATGCCTAAACTATGTAATCACTTTCCTTAAACTGGTGGACATTTTTTTTTTTAAATTTCCATTTAAAAATAGGCTCCCACCCATGTATCCAGGCTGATTTGGCAAAAAAAAACACAAAAAAAACCATTAGCATTTTCAGGTCATTTCACTCTTGTTTCATATTTTGATTGGATAATTATAATACGTTATATCAATAACAGTTAATTATTATTCATCCCCACCAACAAAAGTACAACATAAAACAACACTTTTATACAGTGTATACATGTTGGTAAAACAGAACCCTAAACATGGCCTTAAATGCACTGTTAAAGAAGTTTTTAAAATTGCATGTATAAAACATGTTTGAAAATCGTTTATTATAACCAGAACATAATGTTTTGTCTTGAAATTCTGTTGTATACACAGGTAATTATTCTGTTGCATGTTTTGTAGAAAGCTATAAACAGATCTACTCAGAAAACATGTATGTACAATATATATAATTATGCTACTTGTAAACTCCCTGTGGATGAGAATGGACCATCAACTACAGTGTTGTTGTGATTAATCGATTTGATCGATCATCGATCAGTTATGCCTTTGATGTGATTAATCGATTACAATTTTTCATGATCGACTTTACTCGGTTTTGAAAATTATGGCTTATTTCATTCTCTTGTAATGAAATATACAAGAAAATAAAATGAGTTATAATTTTGCAACAAGTAATCACATCTTTTTTTAAAAAATATATATATGTATGTTGGTCAGTTTCATTCAGTTCCTTCATTAATACCAGAACATACTTTTCTTCATTAACACTTGTCTTTTATAGCAGCCATGTTTAATCAATTAATGATCGATCATCGGTCGGTTAAATATTCTGATGGTCGATCATGAATTTTCAGCCGATTCCCAACACTACCATCAACTACTTTCAACACATTTTTTCCAAGTCTTATATACATGTTGATATATGTAGGGAGTTAGGTTGCGAATTTCGTTTATTTCAAAGTGTTTAAATAACAAACAAAACTGATTTTGCTCACATACTTTTTATGCCCCGGAAGGCGAAGGGAGGCATATCTTTAGTAATCACACCGACCGTTTGTTCGTCTGTCCTTCCGTCCGAAACAATCGTGTCTCAGCCATAACTTTGAAAGAACTGAAGGGATTTCACACATTGTTAACCACAATGAGAATGAGTGTCGTGTGCAAGAATCGGGTCCGTACCGCAAAGATCAAGGTCACACTTGGAGGTCAAAGGTGAAATGAGTCAAAATTTTCGGGGGGCATTTGTCACTTACCTGTACTGGTGATATTTTTTGTTTAAGTGAGCGTTTCTTACGAGTTGCTTCAATTAGAATACATGGGAAGATCGGGTGAAGACTGTGACATTTAGCAGACTAATATTATACATAGAGGATCTTACACGAGTACAGTACTCATTCATTATTGAATTTATTAAACGAGTTGGCAAAATGATATTATGCGAGGCTTTTGCCGAACTTTGCTAATGAATTTAATAAATTCAATAATGAATGAGAACGAATGTTGGATTCTATTTATCACATAACTCAAATATCGACTTTATTGCATTTTGCCTGTCGCTTTAACATGTGAAACCGACATAAACCGTGGGAATAGGATCATAGTCATTATCAATTTTATTCTCAGTGCATACTAGGCTTATTTGCATACTTATATAACTATAGTGGTTTATCGAAAATATAGAATGCTGTTATTCAACTCCCACACCGTAAGTTATGTGATAAATAGAAAATCTTAGATGATTGCTTATTTGTTATAAGATATCCAAGCTCAGCATCTTAGATTTAGCGCATCAGTGGCATCAGTGGCAGGGATAGTAAGGAAGCTGCGTCCAAAACTTTCTCACCTCTCACCGCTGCAGGTTCTAATCCCACCTGGAGTACGTTCTACTTGTCATTTTTGAGAACGTGTTAATTCTTACAGATTGCGGAAGGCGCTAGTACTGGTTCTACCCAGGAAAAATGGGGTGGTCTGCCCCCATCCCAAAAAAATCGACCATCATAATATATGGTCTAACATATATACGCTAAAAATGAAGTAAAACTCCATTAAAACATAAGCATCTTAGATTGCTCCTGTCATCTCACCAGACAAGGGGCATAACTCTTGGTTTAAAATTATTTTGCAGGAGTGGTTTCAAATGTGCATAACGGCTTTCAGATATTCTAATATCATTTATTATATTTTTTTCTTCAAACTTTCATTTCTTTCAGTGTCTAGAGATGGCAAAAGAGGAGGTATATAGATGTCGATTTTGATTGTAATTCAAACACACCCTTATTCCTAAGTTCACCTAATTGTCTTCCAAAGTGTCTAATGATTGCAGCTTAAGAGAGTTTTTGAAACCTGCATGAAAAACCTGTCGCGTCTTGGTTTCCGAAAAATTCCAAAAAAGACAGTTTTCCCAAACATCCTTTAAGTTTCCACGTGTTGCACTTAACATTTCATTGCATGTAACCCAATTACAAATTGATATTAATGTGAACATATGATTGACTATGATACACGTATTTATTCTTTATAGGTAATATTGTGTGTGTAACAAAGTTGGCTCATTTCTGCCAATTTTTGCTATTTCGTTCTTTTGTGGAAAAAAGAAAGAAATAACAGAAAGTGGCAACATATAGTAAGCTGAATTGTTTCCGTGTCAAAAAACCGAAACATTGAAACACTCACCGTGAAAGAACGAAACATATGCAATGTTTTGTTCTTTTGGGGGTAAGTTTTGTTCTTCCGCTGTGAATATTTTGACTTCCTGTTCTTTAGACTTTGAAACCCGGCAACTATATATTTGTTTTGACTCCGTTATTTTGTTCTTTTGATGCCGAAATAACGAAAGTGGCAAAAATCAGCAGTCATAGGTTACATCAGAATTTCAATTTCAGCACATTTCTTATGCATGCATTTTAGTATAATTATATCAAGTATACATAATTCTTACGATGTACATGATGTACATGCATGTATGTATTATATACTAACTTGTACATAAAAATAACATGATGATGAGCCCCTCCCCTAATAAAGGCCCCCTACTCTCCCCACCATTTTTTCAAAAATATTTCTTTTTAAACTTACCAAAAGATGTAAGTTAATCTGTTTCATTCACAATGGAACATACAAAATCACTAGAACACTTAAAATCCAATCCAATTGATTGATTTGCAGACTTTCTTGGTAAAGAAAATCATTAAATAATGTCTGATTTAAAAGTTAAATTATGTATCTTTTGTCTCAAATAAATGCCGCCCTTTTCAAAAATGTTACGCCCACGGAGCGTTTATTAGGGATTAATTATACGGCAGAAATATATGGTGATGTTTTTTGGCATTCCTTGAGATTATGAATAATTAAGTCACATACTTGTTTTCTTTGTAAGCTGTGTATGTAAATATAAGCAAACTTAGATAAAACACCTCAATGAATCTTTGCACCAGCCTTGATCAGTTAGCAAGAATTTAGGTAGATAATAATACAACATATTGTATTTGATTTTATTTCCATGGTTCACACATGCTTTCGATTCTTGTGGATGGAGGGAGGTGTACAGTACTGGTTCTACCCAGGAAAAGTGGGTGGTCTGCCTCCACCACAAAAAATCGTTGTCATATATAACCTTACATGTGTTGAACATGACGTAAAACACCATACAAACAAACAAACAAACAAATCACACATGCTTTGCTGAAAACCTGAATGGAAAAATATATTAAATTTCCCTTGAATATACTCCAGGAATTTTGTGGGGAAAACTCCTTGAGTTTGTGTACGGTATATCCTTTTTGAATTCCGAAAAGAGAAGAGTTGTAATGTAAAGAGGGCTTGATAATTTATAAACACAAACACACACATGCACACGCACACACACACACTTGAATGAGAAAATAATATTTATTAAAACTTTAATTATTATTAAAAATATCTTTACTTCTTCATAAAAATACTTCGTAAATTTATTAAACCAAAAAAGGAAATAAAAAAAGAAACATGGCTATCTTTTTTATCTTCTTAAAGTTAAAAGTGTCGTGTATAGTTCTAGATATATATATATCCTTTTATACATTGAATGTGTGGATCTTCAAATTCTTTAATCCACTGTTACTGTATAGTCATTTTAATGTTCGCACACCATGCACACAGTAGTCAAGTATAACTCTTTTCAAACTATACCCTGAATAGCTTATATATTAAAGGCAATGTCTCATAGCTTGATCTGATATCGATTGAATGAACACGTGAATTAGCCGTTTTGGGGGTGTTTTATACCCGAGTGGAGGACTATTTTTGTCATTTTAAGCTTGACAGATTGCCAAAAGAAAAGACAGCTTATATTACATGCTAGACTGCTGGTTATTGTTGATAGGCCTGTCATAACGCAAACCAAACATGTTTTCAGTTGGAATTTCTATAGGAAAAATGTCAAGTTGTTATATATATTTATGTAAATATATATATAGAGAAAAATAGAACACAGCGTTCAAACAATTATGTTGACCTTAAAAAGCATAAATTCATTACTATAGATAACTTCAGCAGTTATATATATTAATTATTTTTAACTAAGATTACTGGTACGTGCTTTTTTTTAATAGATATATTAATTATTTTAAACTAAGATTATTTTTTTTATATATAGATATATAAACATGATATACTGTGAAAAATAAATTTAGCACATAAAGTCAATTCCATAGACGAGATACAAAGCCGTGTATAATGTTTGGGTTCAATGGTAAAGTGACATAGATATGACCAATAATAATGTTACTAAGTCATTTGTAAACAAAGTTGTTGATAAAAATAAAGGCAAGTATGTTGGGAACATACTGCTATAGGTTATCGAAAATCGTTCTTATTTCAATGAAAAGGGAGGTAATTTTAAAATTACGAAATTTGGAATGTCATTGTTTGAGAATAATTAATAACATTCTTTTTCATCACATTTTAGCGTTTTTTATACAATGACAGAATGGGCAATTTTTGTCCATGCCAAATAATATATGTTTTCAAAGCAATATGTTCGTGTAACGAAATAATTTGTTTTTAGTGTATAGGATGTAATTCTGATACTATAATGCTTAGAAAATAATAAAACAACACAATATTTGGAAAGTTTCATCCTTACCTAGCAATGCTTAGAAATAGCTTCAAACAAATATATAAATGTTTATACCGGTATGTTTAATCTATGTCCCTAAAAAGTTGTGCTAAACATATATAGATGTTTTAATCCAGATAGCCATACTTGCCAACAGTTTCTGTCCTGATTTTCACTGGACATTAATCCAGATTTTTCACTTTTTTTTGGTGTCACGATTTTCGAAATTTTGTCCCGATTTTAGTTTCTCACCCATAAAGAGAATATGTTAGTAAAATATGCAATTGCAGGTTTCATCCACTTGGGGTACCTTGCTTTTAATTAACATTGACTGGGTGGGTCTTCCTCACAGACTGGACTGGGTGTCTACTTTGTTCTGAAAAATTCTTAAATAGCTAGGTGCTGACACTACATGTATAAAATCCATACGCTTAGGTAACTCAGACGATCAGTGAAGGAAGTTAACACAAAATGTCACACTTTGAATCTGAGCCCTGAAGAATGGAAAACCGCCAAAACGGGGATGAAAGTTTCACGATTTATAGGGCCATGATACACTGGAATTAAACTGCCTCCGGGGAATCTAGGTTTAAAAAATATTCAGGAATGGGGGTATGATTGTGTGTGTGTCGGTGGGGGTGTGGCAGGGCATGGAGGGGCATGTCCCCAGACCCCTCTTGTATGTTGCATGTTCAGTAAGTTGGCAAGTATGGATCAGGGTTTGACAATTTAACAGTTGTCCCCTTGTCCTGTGCCATGTAGATTCTACTGGGGACAAGTTAATTGTCCCAGGTGACCTGTCCTACGGACAACTAAATTTTATAACAAGAAATTATTTTTACATCTTTAAAACTTGTGACTGAAAGAATGTCAAAACATTGGTGAGCACATTGTAAATTACAAATAAAACCCATCTTCTTTTCATTGGTGGAATGCAACTGAGGGAATGTAATGTCACTTTCATGATTGATCTTGTATTTTGTATCACTTTTACATGAAGTGCGGGGACTAGTAATTTCACTGGGGAAAGTAAATTGTGTAAGTTAGTTGTCCTGGAAAAGACAAGTTGCTGAAAAAAATTAATATCAGACCCTGTGGATATCTTGAAGGTTTATGTTAGCTTAACTTAATGTCTGTGTGGTTCCAGGTAGAATAGGGCAACTGTCAATCGTTGCATAGTGATTGATTAATTCACATCAATTGTTCAGATTTTGGGGCACTATAGGTGAGGCAAGTGATGGTCAAAAAAGAACAAGTGTGTCCCCAGCAATCAATCGAATGCTCATTAACAATTAAGATTTGCAACAACTCTGCAATTCCGCAGGTCACCGTAGAGGTTAAATTCTGTCCCATTCTGCATTTCTTTTATTTAGATATAAATGAAAGTTGGGCCATGAATGTAAGTCATTCCTGCAGGCGCCATAAGTATGACCTTTAGTGTATTTGTGTACAATAAAACTCAGTTTTGAAAATTCTGACACAGTGGTAAATTTTAACACTTTTGTTTTTATATGATTATTTTAAAACATGTAAAATCTCAGTATTTTCGCGTTTATTTTTACAATTTTTATTTTTGCACCTAAGACACAAAATATTTATGGTGATAGCTGATTTATTGGTATTAAATACTATCACCATTTTAAGTGTTTTCCCTATACATCATGTGTACATAGGGTAATCTTTATTTATGTTGCACTCCAGGCATTATGGTAGCAATATTAGTCCTATAAGATTTAAGAAGATAACCAACTGTTAGATGTATAGAACTTATATAATATATATAACCGAGTATATATGATTATATAGTTATAAATTTATATTACTCTTTAAAATAAAATGGTACTACAAAACTTTATCTTTAATTCTTAGTATTATAGCGTATAGCATTAATTAATAACATGAGCATAAGAACGTTATGATTTTTACTATTTGTTCTATGGAGTTGGACGAATGGTTACTGTGTTATTACACATGTGCCGTTATATATACATATACATTATATGTTACGTATACATTATACCCATTTGTTACTGTATCTAATAGAAGTCAAGAGGTTAGAAAGGGGCATATGATATCAGAAACCCCTTGAAATGTCAGTATGCAATGATTAGCAAATGAAATGAAGGCCAAATCATTGTTTGGTCTTTTCCGTTCAGCTCGATGTGCATCAGAATCGCCTTGTCAATTTTTGAAACTTTTTAAAATACCGGCTTATGGAAATCGGCGAGGTAGTGACATTCATTGTCATACAGAAAATACCGAGTCATCATACAAACATACGACAACACCATATGGCAAGTTTTATATTATAAGGCTGAGCTAGCTACAATAGTAAATTTTCCTAATGAAGGCTTTTTTAGACTAAGCAGTTATGTGATAAATATAATCTCACATTCATGCCTATTTGATATTGAATTTATTAAGCTTGTTGGATAAAATTGATATGATTAAATAATAATAATTTTATCCAGCTCGTTTAATAAATTTAATATTGAATAGGCACTCACGTAAGCTCCTGTATATAATTTTCTGTAAGTTTGATAATTTGCAATTTATGTGAAATTTTTAATTTTTCAAAATCTTAAAGGTACACCTGGCAATCTTTGAAATAGTATCAAGCATTCAAATTTGACTGCAGAGCTCTATAGATAAAGATTTACTATTTGGGTTTTGACACCTTAATTTTTTTAAATTTGGGTTTTTCACCCAAATCGTTTTTTCTTATCAATATTTTTACCCTTCATTTGTATTCACATTTGCTTTTTTTCTTCAATTACTCAGAGTTATTGTAAATTGTACAGTTTCAACTAAAATGTCAAGTTATATGTTTGTGTATGTGTGTATGTTTTGTTTATCTTTCTTTTTTTACTTTGCAACAATGAAATATTTCTACTTATAATTTTATTTACGTAATAATCGCTGTTTATAACTTTTTTATGCCGGAGAACGCTTGTTTTCATATTTTTTGCGGGAATATTTGACAGGATATAAATACACAGACTGGATTACGGTACCTAATAATTACCCGGTATTCATTATTAATATTTCAACATGTTTTAAGAAGTAAGCAACGCGACACCCGTCTATGAAATATTCATTTTGTCAAGCATAGATTTGTTCTAAATATGATCTAATCGAGTCTTGCATCATATAGTACGTGAACATATTCTACACAAGAGTGATGAGTATGGAATAGTTCTACAAAAGAACTAATCATAAATTCTGAAGATGGAGATTTAAAACATGTTATATCCTGTATATTTACGTTTCGCTACTCATTGAAATAGATCTTTTTTGTTTTTTCTTATGTTTTTTACTTTTTTAATACGCACAGAACGAAATCTTTTGCATTTTTTGTCTCATTTATTTGCGTAAATTACGCAGATACACAGCTTAGGTAGAGCTATGTTACTATCTTGGATTATTAATACAGTATCATTTTGACTTTAGCATTTTTATGTTTAAACTATAGGTTAAAATATATTATTAGTGCAGTGTAATCAGATATTAGTAATATGAAAAAACAACAATTTTCTTTGAACTGATCAAATAATTATTAACCCTTAACCCGCTAAGCACGACTATAATAGCCTTTGCGTCCATTGTAAACCCAGATCAGCCTGCGAGTAACTCGCAGGCTGATCAGGGTTTACAATGTCTGACTGCTGATCAGTCATTTTCCCTTTGTCACATAAAAGGAATGGTCTTAATTCAAAGAAAGAACAGTCCATTATATATTATTTTATAGTGACTTTTTTCACTTTTTATGCTCTTTTTTTTTTTATTTTAAAAAATCAATTTTTAGGTTTGTCTCACATTATTAGAATTATTTCCTTGTTTCCATTCATCACACATACCACATAACGTTGTAGAAACAGTATTATTATATAACCTATAAATAGACGCGTTTTCATTGGCTAAAAAGTAATTTTTTAGAAAAAATATCTAGCGATATTGACCTGTTTTTTTGATATTGACCTGTTTTTTTGATATTGACCTGTTTTATATAATTGTTTTTTTGATATTGACCTGTTTTATATAATTGTAAATTGAGGGTTATATAATAAAACAGTTGTGGACTTTTCAGCTGTTATACATGATGTTGATATGTACCAAAAAATCATTATTGACCTCGGCTATCGCCTCGGTCAATAATGATTTTTTTGGTGCATATCACATCATGTATAACAGCTGAAAAGTCCATAATTGTATAGTACTGGAAGTACCAATGTGGTATAATAATGATTTTGCAAATATGCTCGTTAATATACATGTAGAAAAGCTAATGCAACGCTTCAAGTTTTAAAGAAATCAAGATTGCCATGTGTCCTTTTACAGGGTGGCGAAACCACATGACTTTTTGGTCGGTTTCAAGATTTCCTTTTACAGGGTGATGAAACCACGTGACTTTTTGGTTGGTTTCACGGCGAAAAAATGTAAACAAAGCGCTCGATTCAGGTAGGGTTTTTCTTCATAACTTTCTTACTATTTAACGAATTTTGTTCAAATAAAGCGCACATACCCTTACAATGCGACTTTTTCCACCGCCGCAAAGTGCAGTTTAGCTCTTTCGGTACTTTGTTAGATTAGCTCTCCCAAAATGTACACTGTCATTATAGATTTCATTCGTTTCCAAGGGCTAATCTCAGAAAGTACTAGATCAATCGAATTATGTTTTGAGGCGGCTGAAAGAGCTCACTTAAGAGGAGGGGTAATAATTATTGCGCACATTTTTTTGAATAAAAATTGATAAATTATTAGGAAAGTTAAGAATCAAAAACCTACCATCAAGCGTTTTCTTTGCAATTTTTTGCCGTGAATCCTAGCAAAAGGTCATGTGGTTCGCCACCCTGTTTTAAGACAATTATGAATCAATTTATTTATTCATTTCAAGTCAAAACTGTTAGAATAATTGACTCTTAGAAGAATTCTTTAACAGTGAAATGTGAATTTAATTCTATGCACAGGCTTTAAACTATCTAAATTTCTTGTCACAGTAATTGAATTTAAAAGCAAACCTTCAGTGTGAACATTAAGTGTGTTATACAGAAAGATTAAGTGAATTCTGTCGATAATTTGCAGGTAAACTTTCAAAGCTTCAAAGATTAAACTCGCAATATGATCAATAGCTAGTATAAAGGCTGACTCTGGGCAGGTTTTGTAGTGTTTACATAATACGTTTCAATGTAAATAAAACCGTTATTTGGTTTGTTATGCATAAGTGGTTGTCAATGATTTTTTACAGCACTGAAAGTAGTTCCTGAGTTCTGTTATCATTTTATCAGTAAATGACAGCAAGTTCTGCTTGCATGCAGTATGAAAAATATACTGGAAACTTTTAAAACCTATATTGATGCATCGATCGTCACTTTGAATATAATTTGTCTGATGAACACCTTAAATTGGTAAAAAAAATACAAATTGATGTCATTGGTTTATCAGTGTTTATCTCTGTGGATCAGCAAGTATATATTTGTGGTCATATCTTCCAAGTGAAAAAGTATCATTACAATTTATATCATGATTTTTCATGATCATGCTTTAAAGGTACACCCGGCAATAATGAGAAAAAAGGTCAAGCATCAAAATTAACATTTTAATTTATTAATCCAGTATCATGTTGACTTTAAACCTGCTTGTTTATTAATTAAAGGGAATATAGCGACACAGCCAAACAATCTTTATTATTGAGAGTTCTGAAAAACTTGGAAAACGGTGAAAGAATTATCAAAATCGGATGATAAACAAAGAAGATATGATCATTTGAAACGGATATGGAAGCCGCCATATTTAGAGCTGTGACATCACAGTTCTAAATGACCATATATGGAATGTTGATAAATATGAAAATTTACTCATAATTAAAGTAATTGTATGAAGAATATATGTATAGCTAATAGCAATAATGCTTTATTATGACCAGTTAAGGAGTTTGCATTCATTTGCAGTGATTTGCTTTGCTTTAAATGATACTTATCAATATTCCATATATGGTCATATGGAACTATGACATCATAATTTTCAAAATGGCGGCTCCCATATTTATTTTAGAACAAACTTCAAATGGTCACATCTTTTTTGTTTATCATCCGATTTTGATAATAATTCTCTCACCTTTTTGCAAGTTTTTCAGAACTCTCAATATAATAGCTTGTTTAATTGGCTGTGTCGCTACATTCTCTTTAAATAAAAAATTGAGTTTTCATGTTTTCTTCTTATTCTACCATAGATGCAATAAATTCAATAGTTAGTAATATGCAAAAACAACTTGCATTATGCTATATTCTTATAATTAATATTAATGATTGAAAAAATGCAAGTTAGATAAAAAAACTAATGGGACACCGCAAGTTTTTAAAAAATCAAGATTGCCGTGTGTCTCTTTAAATGAAAATAAGTCGTACGAACTTTTGTGTGTATAAATATCATGTAATTTTTCGTTATCAGGTTTTAAATAAATTAAGTCTTAGTTTTTGTATGGTAATCCAATGTACCTTCAAAAATCTGGACTAGATTAAAAAAAAGAGATCATAATGTACACAATGAATGAGAGTTCAGCCCTTACCCCCGCTACATATATATAATGGACTGTTCTTTCTTTGAATTAAGACCATTCAATTTATGTGACTAAGAGGTGTTTTGGGGAAATGACTGATCAGCAGCTGGACATTGTAAACCCTGGTCAGCCTGTGAGTTACTCGCTGATCTGGGTTTACAATGGACGCAACGGCTATTATAGTCGTGCTTAGCGGGTTATGGGTTAATATCGATCAAATTGATCGAATGAAACACCACAGTTATGAGGGTTCAGACCAATTATCTCTCCGATTGTTTCGGAAGGTGGAGAAATTATGGTACGGAACAAGCTAACATTGATGACTTGAGAGGTATCAACTATATATCATTGCCCTTTTAAATTTGCCTGTACATTTAACATCGTCGAATGCCAATCTCTCCGATTATGTCTGAAGGTGGAGAAATTATGGTTCAGAACCAGCTAACATTGATGACTTAAATTGAGAGGTATCGACAATTAATCATTGCCTTTTTAAAAATTCCTGTACATTTAACATCGTCGAATACCCATGGTTAAATACGGTACACTCTCACTCCATTCATGTCAGACATGGGTTCCAACGATATACAATTAAGGTCGCCATTCATTTACTATTTCTTCATTCAAATACTATGACTAAAGTATAACCTTTGTCGAAAAGGTATGCTTTTTACTCTATTATTATCTTCTCATTATAAAAAGAAAATCTAGTCCGTGTTTTTATGAATTTTGAACATAAATAATCCAAGGGCTGTCATCGGTGGCCTCTTAGTAGGAACATAGTTGACATTTTAAAAAAATCTGTTTTATTATAAGAGTTATTATCACATAACTTACGGTGTGGGAGTGGAATAACACCATTCTATATTTTCGATATACCACTAGTTATGTAAGTATGCAAATAAGCCAAGTATGCGCTGTCAACAAAAAATTGATAATGACCACATGACTATGATCCAATTCCCACAGTTTATGTCGGTTTCGCGTGTTAAAAGTTGATATGTGAGTTATGTGATAAATAGAATCTAACATTCCTTTTCATTCATTAGTGAATTTATTAAACTCGTTAGCAAAATTGATATAATGCTCGGCAAGAGCCTCGCATTATATCATTTTGCCAACTCGTTTAATAAATTCAATAATGAATGAGTACTCATGTAAGATCCTCGATATATATATATATATATATATTTGTGATTTCAATTTGTGAATTTATATCAATTACAATGCTGGAATTGATGGTAAATTTAATATTAATCTTTTTGTAATATTTGTTATAAATTATTATTAATTATACTGCACATTGAATGTTATTACTTAACCATGTATTGGTGTTATTTATATGTTTAAAACTTTCTATTGATTGAAATTCTTAATCATATATTTCACAACAGGTTTCTGCATGTTTAAGTGAATTTTGTATATTTTGTAAATATTTGTAAATTTATTGTTGTTGTCGACTTAACCATGTTACCACATTTATGCCATTGTTTTAGTGTAGTAAAAGGGAATCCCATCTTTTTTTCATGCTTGACCCCTTATTTAAAAAATGTACTATTTATTGTTGAACTGTTAAAATGTGAATGTCTCAAATTCACAAGAATTAATTGCTGAACTAGAGATAATTACAGGATGAGCTGGACATAACTATTTGTATATCTTTGTCAACTGTTTTGTTGTATGTTTACAGCTGACCCCACAAACTTTGGCTTGCTGCAGAAGCTACAGGACAAATGGAAGAGCCAGATAGCTGATGAAACCAAGGGAGATTTTGAGTCAACGTACAAGTCTAGTTTCTTTGAACATGGCAACAATGCTATGAACAAAGTCAGGTAGGACTTAAGTTCTGCATACTCTATACTGCATACCCTATTCCACATACATACCCTATACTGCATACCCTATTCCACATACATACCCTATTCAACATACATACCCTATACTGTATAACCTATTCCACATACATACCCTATACTGTATAACCTATTCCACATACATACCCTATACTGCATACCCACATACATACCCTATACTGCATACCCTATTCCACATACATACTCTTTACTGTATAACCTATTCCCATACATACCCTATACTGCATACCCTATTCCCATACATACCCTATACTGCATACCCTATTCCACATACATACCCTATACTGCATACCCTATTCCCATACATACCCTATACTGCATACCCTTTTCCACATACATACCCTATACTGCATACCCTATTCCCATACATACCCTATACTGCATACCCTATTCCACATACATACCCTATACTGCATACCCTATTCCCATACATACCCTATGCTGCATACCCTATTCCCATACATACCCTATTCCACATACATACCCTATACTGCATACCCTATTCCACATACATACCCTATACTGTATACCCTACACTGTATAACCTATTCCTCATACATACCCTATACTGCATACCCTATTCCACATACATACCCTATACTGCATACCCTATTTCCATACATACCCTATACTGCATACCCTATTCCCATACATACCCTATTCCCATACATACCCTATACTGCATACCCTATTCCCATACATACCCTATTCAACATACATGCCCTATACTGTATAACCTATTCCACATACATACCCTATACTGTATAACCTATTCCACATACATACCCTATACTGCATACCCACATACATACCCTATACTGCATACCCTATTCCACATACATACCCTATTCCACATACATACCCTATACTGCATACCCTATTCCACATATATACCCTATACTGCATACCCTATTCCCATACATACCCTATACCACATACATACCCTATACTGTATACCCTACACTGTATAATCTATTCCTCATACATACCCTATACTGCATACCCTATTTCACATACATACCCTATACTGCATACCCTATTCCCATACATACCCTATACTGCATACCCTATTCCACATACATACCCTATACTGCATACCCTATTCCACATACATACCCTATACTGCATACCCTATTCCACATACATACCCTATACTGCATACCCTATTCCACATACATACCCTATACTGCATACCCTATAATGTATAACCTATTCCTCATACATACCCTATACTGCATACCCTATTCTACATACCCTATTCCACATACATACCCTATACTGCATACCCTATAATGTATAACCTATTCCTCATACATACCCTATACTGCATACCCTATTCTGCATACCCTATTCCACATACATACCCTATACTGCATACCCTATTCCACATACATACCCTATACTGCATACCCTATTCCACATACATACCCTATACTGCATACCCTGTTCCAAATACATACCCTATAATGTATAACCTATTCCTCATACATACCCTATACTGCATACCCTGTTCTGCATACCCTATTCCACATACATACCCTATACTGCATACCCTATTCCCATACATACCCTATTCCACATACATACCCTTTACTGCATACCCTATTCCACATACATACCCTATACTGTATTACCTATTCCACATACATACCCTATACTGTTTAGCATATTCCACATACATACCCTATACTGTATACCCTATTCCACATACATACCCTATTCCACATACATACCCTATACTGCATAACCTATTCCACATACATACCCTATACTGCATAACCTATTCCACATACATACCCTATACTGTATAGCCTTTTCCTCATACATACCCTATACTGCATACCCTATTCCACATACATACCCTATGATGCATACTCTATTCCACATACATACCCTATACCGCATAACCTATTCCACATACATACCTTATACTGCATAACCTATTCCACATACATACCCTATTCCACATACATACCCTATACTGCATACTCTGTTCTGCATAACCTATTCCACATACATACCCTATACTGCCTCCCTATTCCACATACATACCCTATACTGCATACTCTGTTCTGCATAACCTATTCCACATACATACCCTATACTGCCTACCCTATTCCACATACATACCCTATACTGCATACTCTATTCTGCATAACCTATTCCACATACATACCCTATTTCACATACATACCCTATACTGCAAAACTTATTCCACAAACATACACTATACTGCATACCCTATTCCACATACATACCCTATACTGCATACCCACATACATACCCTATACTGCATACCCTATTCCACATACATACCCTATACTGCATACTCTATTCTGCATACCCTATTCCACATACATACCCTATCCTGCATACCCTATTCCCAAACATACCCTATTCCACATACATACCCTATACTGTATACCCTACACTGTATAACCTATTCCTCATACATACCCTATCCTGCATACCCTATTCCCATACATACCCTATTCCCATACATACCCTATACTTCATACATACCCTATACTTCATACATACCATATACTGCATACATACCATATACTGCATACCCTATTCGACATACATACCCTATTCCACATACATACCCTATACTGTATAACCTATTCCCATACATACCCTATTCCACATACATACCCTATACTGCATACCCTATTCCACATACATACCCTATACTGCATACCCTATTCCACATACATACCATATACTGCATACATACCCTATCCTGCATACCCTATTTCCATACATACCCTATTCCACATACATACCCTATACTGCATACCCTATTCCACATACATACCCTATACTGCATACCCTATTCCACATACATACCCTATACTGCATTCCCTATTCCACATACATATCCTATACTGCATACCCTATACTGTATAACCTATTCCGCATACATACACTATACTGCATACCCTATTCCACATACATACCCTATACTGCATACCCTATACTGTATAACCCATTCCTCATACATACACTATGCTGCATACCCTATTCTGCATACCCTATTCCACATACATACCCTATACCGCATACCCTATTCCCATACATACCCTATTCCACATACATACCTTATACTGTATAACCTATTCCACATACATACCCTATACTGCATACTGTATTCCACATAAATACCCTATACTGCATACCCTATACGGAATAACCTATTCCTCATACATACCCTATACTTCATACCCTATTCCACATACATACCCTATACTGCATCCCCTATAGTGTATAACCTATTCCTCATACATACCCTATACTGCATACCCTATACTGTATAACCTATTCCACATACATACCCTATACTGCATACCATATACTGTACAACCTATTCCTCATACATACCCTATACTGCATACCCTATTCTGCATACCCTATTCCACTTACATACCCTATACATACCCTATACTGCATACCCTATTCCACATACATACCCCATACTGTATAACCTATTCAACATACATACCCTATACTGCATACCCTATTCCACATACATACCCTAAACTGCATCCCCTATACTGTATAACCTATTCCTCATACATACCCTATACTGCATACCCTATTCCACATGCATACCCTATACTGCAACCCCTTTACTGTATAACCTATTCCTCATACATACCCTATACTGCATACCCTATACTGTATAACCTATTCCACATACATACCCTATACTGCATACCATATACTGTATAACCTATTCCTCATAATACCCTATACTGCATACCCTATACTGCATACCCTATACTGTATAACCTATTCAATATACATACCCTATACTGTATACCCTATTCCACATACATACCCTATACTGCATATCCTATTCCTCATACATACCCTATACTGCATCCCCTATACTGTATAACATATTCCTAATATATACCCTATACTGCATACCCTATACTGTATAACCTATTCCTCATACATACCCTATACTGCATACCCTATACTGTATAACCTATTCCACATACATACCCTATACTGCATACCTTATTCCTCATACATATCCTATACTGCATACCCTATTCCACATACATACCCTATACTGTATAACCTATTCAACATACATACCCTATACTGCATACCCTATTCCTCATACATACCCTATACTGTATAACCTATTCCACATACATACCCTATACTGCATACCATATACTGTATAACCTATTCAACATACATACCCTATACTGCATACCCTATTCCTCATACATACCCTATACTGCATACCCTATTCCACATACATACCCTTTACTGCATACCCTATTCCACATACACACCCTATACTGCATACTCTATTCTGCCTACCCTATTCCACATACATACCCTATACTGTATAACTTATTCCTCATACATACCCTATAGTGCATACCCTATTCCTCATACATACCCTATACTGCATACCCTATTCCAGATACATACCCTATACTGTATAACCTATTCAACATACATACCCTATACTGCATACCCTATTCCACATACATACCCTATACTGCATACCCTATTCCACATACATACCCTATACTGTATAACCTATTCAACATACATACCCTATACTGCATACCCTATTCCACATACATACCCTATACTGTATAACCTATTCAACATACATACCATATACTGCATACCCTATTCCTCATACATACCCTATACTGCATACCCTATTCCACATACATACCCTATACTGTATAACCTATTCCTCATACATACCCTATACTGCATACCCTATTCCTCATACATACCCTATACTGCATACCCTATTCCACATACATACCCTATACTGTATAACCTATTCAACATACATACCCTATACTGCATATCCTATTCCTCATACATACCCTTTACTACATACCCTATTCCACATACACACCCTATACTGCATACTCTATTCTGCATACCCTATTCAACATACATACCCTATACTGCATACCCTATTCCTCATACATACCCTATACTGCATACCCTATTCCACATACATACCCTATACTGTATAACCTATTCCACATACATACCCTATACTGCATACCCTATTCCTCATACATACCCTATACTGCATACCCTATTCCATATACATACCCTATACTGTATAGCCTATTCCACATACACACCCTATACTGCATACTCTATTCTGCATACCCTATTCCACATATATACCCTATACTGTATAACCTATTCCTCATACATACCCTATACTGCATACCCTATTCCTCATACATACCCTATACTGCATACCCTATTCCACATACATACCCTATACTGCATAACCTATTCCACATACATACCCTATACTGTATAGCCTATTCCACATACATACCCTATACTGCATACCCTATTCCACATACATACCCTATACTGCATACTCTATTTTGCATACCCTATTCCACATACATACCCTATACTGCATACCATATTCCTCATACATACCCTATACTGCATACCCTATTCCACATACATACCCTATACTGCATACCATATACTGTATAACCTATTCAACATACATACCCTATACTGCATACCCTATTCCTCATACATACCCTATACTGCATACCCTATTCCACATACATACCCTATACTGTATAACCTATTCAACATACATACCCTATACTGCATACCCTATTCCTCATACATACCCTTTACTGCATACCCTATTCCACATATATATATACCCTTTACTGCATACTCTTATTCTGCATACCCTATTCCACATATATACCCTATACTGCATACCCTATTCCACATACATACCCTATACTGCATACTCTATTCCACATATATACCCTATACTGCATACCCTATTCCACATACATACCCTATACTGCATACTCTATTCTGCATACCCTATTCCACATACATACCCTATACTGCATACCCTATACTGCATACTTCTTACTGCATACCCTATTCCACATACATACCCTATACTGCATACTTCTTACTGCATACCCTATTCCACATACATACCCTATACTGCATACCCTATACTGCATACTTCTTACTGCATACCCTATTCCACATACATACCCTATACTGCATACTTCTTACTGCATACCCTATTCCACATACATACCCTATACTGCATACCCTATACTGCATACTTCTTACTGCATACCCTATTCCACATACATACCCTATACTGCATACCCTATACTGCATACTTCTTACTGCATACCCTATTCCACATACATACCCTATACTGCATACTTCTTACTGCATACCCTATTCCACATACATACCCTATACTGCATACTTCTTACTGCATACCCTATTCCACATACATACCCTATACTGCATACCCTATACTGCATACCCTATACTGCATACCCTATACTGCATACCCTATACTACATACTCTATTCTGCATACCCTATTCCACATACATACCCTATACTGTATAACCTATTCCTCATACATACCCTATACTGCATACCCTATTCCACATATATACCCTTTACTGCATACTCTATTCTGCATAGCCTATTCCACATATATACCCTATACTGCATACCCTATTCCACATACATACCCTGTACTGCATACTCTATTCTGCATACCCTATTCCACATACATACCCTATACTGTATAACCTATTCCTCATACATACCCTATACTGCATACCCTATTCCACATACATACCCTATACTGTATAACCTATTCCTCATACATACCCTATACTGCATACCCTATTCCACATATATACCCTTTACTGCATACTCTATTCTGCATACCCTATTCCACATACATACCCTATACTGTATAACCTATTCCTCATACATACCCTATACTGCATACCCTATTCCACATACATACCCTATACTGTATAACCTATTCCTCATACATACCCTATACTGCATACCCTATTCCACATACATACCCTATACTTCATACTCTATTCCACATATATACCCTACACTGCATACCCTATTCCACATACATACCCTATACTGCATACTCTATTCTGCATACCCTATTCCACATACATACCCTATACTGCATACTCTATACTGCATACCCTATTCCACATACATACCCTATACTGCATACTCTATACTGCATACCCTATTCCACATACATACCCTATACTGCATACTCTATACTGCATACCCTATTCCACATACATACCCTATACTGCATACTCTATTCTGCATACCCTATTCCACATATATACCCTATACTGTATAACCTATTCCTCATACATACTCTATGAAGCATACCCTATTCCTCATACATACCCTATACTGCATACCCTATTCCACATACATACCCTATACTGCATACCCTACACTGTATAACCTATTCCTCATACATACCCTATACTGCATACCCTAATCCACAGACATACCCTATACTGCATACCCTATTCCACATACATACCCTATACTGCATACCCTATTCCACATACATACCCTATACTGCATACCCTATTCCACATACATACCCTATACTGAATACCCTATTCCACACTATGCCCACTATATGTGTATATGTGATTACTTGTTGCAAAATTATAACTCATTTTATTTCTTGTATATTTTCTTACAAGAGAATGAAATAAGCCATAATTTTCAACAACCGAGTAAAGTCGATCATGAAAAACTGTAATTGATTAATCAGATCAAAGGCATAACTGATTGATGATCGATCAGATTGATTAATCGGAACAACACTAGGCTGTACTGAGCATAATATCAGTTTTATCCAACGAGTTTAATAAATTCAATATTAATAAATACGCACGAATGTGAGATTCTATTTATTAAATAGCTTAAAAAAACCCTCATAAACAAGATTTATGAGTGAAGCTGCCTATACATGTATATATAGATAACGTTGTCTTACGATGACATTGTATGTTTGTATGTTGACTCGACCTTCTCGGAGACAAACTTTTAACGGAACTTGGCAAGGCAATTCCGATGTACTCTGAGCTGAATGGAAAAGACCGAACGATGATTTGGCCTGCGTTTGTATATTTACAGGTCACTAATGTAATATGATACATATATCATGGCTTTATTACACCCCTCACAGGTTATGTGATAATCTGCTTTAAGCAAGGATATATATATTAGCCGGCCCTGAATGTAGTACATTCCCTGACCAGATTTTCAGTTTTAGCTAGGTTAGACTAATATTAAGACTTTTAAGAAGTGATCGACTACTTTTATCCAATAAGAATTCGTTTAACAACAAGCCCAAGAGGGCCTGTGGATGCTCTACTGGCTTAAACGGCTCTTATAGCAAGGGTTGTCATCACAAAATCCCATCAATACTACTTTTAAAACATTGCAAAACAAGAGGGCCAGAGGGCCAGTCATGGCCCTGGACCTTAGGAGTAAAAACTGTCAAGGGGCCATAACTCCATCAAAAGTCAACAAACCGGAAAAACAAATGCAATAGGCACAACTAGACATCATACCATTGCTTCCTGCTAAGTTTCATCAAATCCAACAAGGCATTAAAAAAAATAATTTAAGACTATTTTAGTGATTTTATTTGATTTTCAATTAAAACGCCTTCTTCAATGATTGATACCATCCCCAAATTCTATCTTCTACTGATCGAAGCAACTTCCTCGTTGTTCCTCTGCGTAGCTACGGGCCTGAGTACATGTTGCTACCTACGGGCCTGAGTACACCCAGCCACCTACGGGCCTGAGTACACCCTGCCACCTATAGGCCTGAATACATCCTGCCACCTACGGGCCTGAGTAAATCCTGCACCTATGGGCCTGAGTACACTGCCACCTATGGGCCTGAGTACACCCTACCACCTACGGGCCTGAGTACACCCTGCCATCTATGGGCCTGGATACACCCTGCCACCTACGGGCCTGAGTAGACCCGGCCACAGTATAATAACATGGACTAGACACTCCTGTTGTGTGTCCTGTTCATTGTAGCGAAGCCACTGATATATTGTGCTAGATTTTTGTGTAATATGTTTTGTTCAGTTTCTTTCCATGCAAGCCATTCCTTTTTAAAACAAAACTTTGTTTTCATTACAGATATGCAGTACAACGTGACCAGTCAACCTTGCTTCACCCAATCAACAAAGTCAACAAAGACCTTCACTTCCGTGGCAGTGCAGCGCTAAAATCTCCCGAAAAATTACCTCCAATGCCAATCAGAGCAATGACCACAATCGGCGTCTAAATTGGAGTGAACAGATATTTAATTATATATTCAGTGTAATTGATGAACTTCATGATGGAGAGCTTGTTTTTCATATTTATAACTTGAAGCTTATTTTATGCAAAATCGTTAAAACAGGTTAATTTTTCCATTAATTTGATACAATAAGGCAATTATTTTGAGTAAGAGTTTTTTAAAATGCGAAATCTTTATAAAATTGTTTTGCGTGTGTTTGGTTTAGAATCATAATCACATACTGCATGTCTCTCACTTGGAGTGGGGATAGTGTACTGTTAACGACTACAGTTATTTGTATGGTACAATACATTTTTGTTCTTGATTCAGATCTCACTATTTTATTTTAATTTCTCATTTAAGTTTACTCATTATAAACAAATGTTTAATCTGATTTTTAAGGGCTGATTCTCTAATCAATAATGTATTTTTTTTAAAATTCTAATTTCTTTAACCAATAGGGATATGTAAAGGGAAACAAATCAAAGTAGCAGAGCTAGAAAGTATGAGAAACAGTTATTTCCCTTATGCAGTGTTGGTTGAAAACGGGCATGAAATAATGAGCAGCTATAGACAATGATAGATGTAGCTGACAGTTATACTTTCACTTTTACTGTTATTTTCTTATATAGTGTCATTGTCTTACAATGTGAGGCCTAGTGTCAAACTTTGTAGTTCTATGTAGTTTAACCTTTTGAGCTACTGAGATATTTGTATTGCCAATTTTATTTTTAAATATTACCCTTGCTTGTATTTATAAATATTTATTTCAGTATCTTATATCATTATTTTCTTACAAAATACATTATGTTACATGCTAAAAATGTATTTGTATTAAATACATTTGCTAAAGTATTGCTTTTTGCAACTTTCTAACTTAAAAATGTATTTTATTGCTACAATACTTTTTCTAAGCATTATCATATAGTTAGTAAGTCCAAGTATTATATCAGCACCTGTGATACAGTTAATCTATCCCAAGTATTATATCAGCACCTGTGATACAGTTAATCTGTCCCAAATATTGTATCAGCATATGTGATACAGTTAATCTGTCCCAAGTATTGTATCAGCACCTGTGATACAGTTAATCTGTCCCAAGTATTGTATCAGCACCTGTGATACAGTTAATCTGTCCCAAGTATTGTATCAGCACCTGTGATACAGTTAATCTGTCCCAAGTATTATATCAGCACATGTGATACAGTTAATCTGTCCCAAGTATTGTATCAGAACCTGTGATACAGTTAATCTGTCCCAAGTATTATATCAGCACATGTGATACAGTTAACCTGTCCCAAGTATTATATCAGCATATATGATACAGTTAATCTGTCCCAAGTATTATTTATATCAGCACATGTGATGCAGTTAATCTGGCTCAAGTATTATGATTGTGATACAGTTAATCTGGCTCAAGTATTATGATTGTGATACAATTAATCTGGCCTAGTAATTATATCAGCACATTTTACATATTCAGACATGCTACCAAAAACAAGTGTCTGTAATCTTTTTTACACATATATTATTGTGATATTGTCTGAAATTTTAGTATAACTTGACATTTTTTTTTAGAATTTTAATATTATTTTAAAAAGATCACATTTTTATAATTAATTAAAAAAAAGTCTATTTCATAATGCTTTGTACAAGGTTGGGTCACGTTTCCTTGGATAAATAGGCGATACAAATGCTACCCTTTTCGAATTAGGCAATTTGTAGACTTGTATCTCAGTATATTGATAGGGAATGCAACCAAGTGTGTGCAGCGTTCAGATTAATTTGTTTTTATAGCATCTAGTAAAATATTGTATATGCTTGACCTTTTGATAGAATATCTGTTAACATGTTGTTGTTTTTTGCATTGCTCAAATATATCATGATTTAAACAGTTTTTACCTCGCCAGGTAACTGAGACAGATATATGTTTTCTGCACCAGAGTTGTGTTGTGTCTCACCCAGATGTGTGTTCACCTACAAGACACTTACGCTATTATAGTCATACTCAAAGATCACCTCTGTTAAGAGCCCCATTGTATTGTTTCAAATTAAAATACACCTGTGTTAAGAGACCAGTTTTTGCACCTTTTTGTAGTGGTCTCTTAATACAGGTTTGACTAATTCTGTATTTTGTGTTAGGGGAGTGTATTGGAGTGTATTGGTCCAGTCAACGGTCTACTCATCGTCGGATACCCCCGTGTGATTTGTTCCGTTACTCTCCACCATCACGTGATGAATGGTGTATAACGTAATCAATCAAACGTGGGTTTCGACGATGAGTTCTACTCTGCACCTCTGTGGCTTGTCATCAAACATGATAGATAAAAAATGCTTATTGGGTGTTTCATTGAACGAAGAAGATCAGCTTAGCCAACTTGTAACAACGGTCAACAACAAACACAAACCTGGTGCATATGCTACTGATCTCTGTCAGTGTCCTAGCGGTACTGGTGATATATTTTTATTAAGTTTTTATTTTTCATATACATTTATTTATAGAGGCTATCAGTATTATTATATAATGTCTAGTGCAAGTGTACTAAAATGTATATTTCTGCAAACAGTACTCCATGGGATGAAAGGGTATTATCACGACAGGTTATACAGTCCATGTCATTGTTAAGGTAGTTAACAGGTAGCTTATAAACCATTACTTTTAAGTAGTACACTGTATTAAAAATTAGTATTTTTTTCAGCAGTGAATGGACAACAATTTGTTTTATGATGATACAATATTGTCTTTAATTACAATAAGGATATAATGACATTATCTATAATCGAGGTCATTGTAAAGGTGGTTGAAGTGGATTAATAAAATAAGAGATATAACATTACTTTAAAGTACCCACAAATACCTCTTTATTAAAAATGTGTGTTTTTTCAGCTATGTCTTGTTAATAGGATGAAAATAATACTTGTCTTGAGTCTTTAATTACAATAAACTTGTGAATCGATTTGATACTTCTGATGTTTTGTTTTTTTGTGACCAAATTATTCAAAATGGATTTAGGTAGCATGGGTTTACTAAATGTGATACAGAAAATGAACCTTGACAATGGCCCAGTGGATAGCAAGGTGGCATTGAAACAGGAGGACCCGTGTTCAAGCCAGAATGGCGCCACTCATTTTCATTATTATTCCTGTACTTTCTGCGATTACACCTTTCAAAGTTACGCGACTTGATCGTTTCGTTCAGTTTGAAAAGTTTGATTGGAGCTAATCTCAGAAAGTGCAGGAAAATTGATTTTATCATTGGCGGCAGATGTAAGTGCACTTTCTTTTTTTTTTCTTTCTTTTTTTTTTTATCAAAACCCGTTCAGTATTCACTGAGAAATTAAATAAACCCAACTGAAGAGAGGCTTTCGTTACCCGTGTACCCGTGATCTAAAGGTCGCACCCGTGATCTAAAGGTCGCGTGGTACAGCCACTCTTTTTGTAAGGTCTGTGTTCTCGGCTGTGATAAGAGAGTCTGCGCGCTGAAGAGTGTTATTCGACTAACGGCACAGGACATCTGTATTGCTTTTTAATACCTTTTAATTCATATTTAATGAAATACAATACTTAATGGCAATTATTACTACTAAACAAGAGGGCCAAAATGGCTCTGAATACGACCAAAATGGCCCTGAATCGATCACCTGAGTATCTTCGCAGCGATGAAATAAGTGCCCTCGCAAATGCTGATTGAACGTGTTTAAGTTTTTCGCTATGTAAATCTATGTAAAAACTTGCAAAATCTCTATATTCAAACTTTGGACCCCGAGGGCGTGGCCATCTTTGACGCCAGGGACTTCAACTGAGCAAACTTGATAGTCCAAACAAATAGCATACGTGGGATGTCTGCTCACTAGTATTAAAGGAACAACTGTCTTTTTTATTGTAATATTTCAGTCTGTTGAGCGACGAGTCCTCGTCGGAACTCGCGTTTCATCACGATGAATGGAGTGATAACGTAATCAATCAAACATGGGTTCCGAGGATGACGACGAATATTCTAGTTAACGTTAACGTCAAGAATAAATCAAGAGCCAACGCGGTACTCATTGTGATTTCTGCAGATATGCACACTATTCGTGATTAACTTACACATATGATATAATTGAAATATCAAACCTGTATTCTTCTGCCGCGAATACCACCACCTTAGAAAATCGTTGAATAGAACTTGTCATAGACCGAGGTTACATTATCGCTGAATCTACTAAACTTCTTGTGTTTAATATTTTAAATGCAAATCTCTCCCTACCAAACATTTTCTTCTTCTCGACGTGTTGGTGCTTAATCTACATATCTCAATGCTTTAAATTAATTTGTAGTAAGATTGGCAATATGAAACAAGATGTCAAGTTTAGACGTTATCGGGAATTAAAAACAGCAATTTTATCATACTAAGCCAATGACGTCGTCAAATTTTTATTTATTTTTCTAATACTGCAGTACACTTTGATTATAAAGCATAAAATAAAAAGAAAATGTGTTGTTTTGTCGTGAATAACAGATTTTATTTCATCTAGAAGTGTGAAAATATAAAGTTTTCAAACTTCTCGATGAACTTGAATTAAATCTGTTGTTCACGACAAAACAACAAATATCCTCTATATATTAATTATGTAAAGATATACATGAATGAACGAACGAACGAACCGAACGAAAGAACGAACGATCAAACAAAAATCAAACAAACAAACAAATGAATGAATGAATGAATGAATGAACGAACGAACGAACGACGAACGAATAAATAAATAATTGATGGAATGATGGAATGAATAAATAAATAAATAAACAAATAAATGAGTGAGTGAGTGAGTGAGTGAGTGAGTGAGTGAGTGAGTGAGTGAGTGAACGAACGAACGAATGAACGAACGTACAAACGAGCGAACGAACGATCAAACAAAAAACTAACAAACAAAGAATAAATGAATGAATGATCGAATGAATAAATGCATGAATGAATGAACGAACGAACGAACAGCGAACGAACGGACGAACGTCAAACGAATGAACGAACGAATAAATAAATAAAACATTTCAAAATTATATGTTTCTATAAAACACCGGTGACTCCTGGAGGTAGATCAAATATGACCTCAGGTTCAAGATTTTTTGTAAGGACTCTTTTCATATATAAGTATAAGGAAACATGTGAAATCTCTATACATGGGACTTTGTTTGAACAAGCTTGATGGTCCAGTACCTAGGAATCATTTTTGAGCAAAAATTGTCGAAATCTGTTCATCAGTTCTTGAGAAAACTTAATATGTTTTAAGATATAAACTATTTTTTAATAATTATGGCCATCTTGGATGTCGCACTGACCTTAATTAAAAAAAACACTTGAAAACCAATGATATCAGGATCACCCGTGCGAAGCTTGGTCAGAAACGGTAAAACTTTCTGAGAAAAGCCGTTAAATAAAAAACCCAAAAAAAACACCAACTAACCTCCCCTTGTAAGACAAATGACGGAGCGATGGATGATGAGCGGACGGACAGACGGACTGCCAACGAAGAGTGATCACTGTATACTAGTTCATCTCAAAGGTTTTCTCTAAGCAGAAAGATGATAAACAAGAAATAAGAAATTTTCATTTGTTTTTCATTTAATTCTTGTGAAACAGAGTCATGACAGGTGACCTGAATTTACTCCTGTAAAATCCAAAATCAGAACGGACTAAACACGGGCACCACGATAAAGGCAAGTAAATACCGTTTCGAGTAATACATATCTCTATGATACTTTCAAAATGTTGAATTCGACTCAAAATTCGTCGATTGGTCAACATATTATGCAATGAACAGACGGCGAATGGGCGGACGAGACGGCTGATGGGCGGATGGAAGGACGTATGGAAAAATAGTTATCATTATATAGTACCTTACATATGCAGATTGGCTCATGTTAGCTTATTACCGAAGGTAGTTTCGTACATAAACGGAATGATAATAATGCTTTTCAAAAAATACATTTTTTTATTTAATTATTGTGAAAAAGGGTCATGACCTTTGAACTCAATTTACCCCGATTACATCAAAAATCAGGAATGAACATGGGTACCACGACAAAGACGGGAAAATACCCTTTCGAATGATAACTATCTCTTTCCTGCTCGAAACATTTGGAACTCGACGCCCAATTCATGGAGTGGCTAATACACATTCTTCCGGACAGACAGCAAATGAGCGGACGGACGGCGGATTGGTGGACGGACGACGACGAAGGAAGAATTATCACCGTACATTAGCTGACATCTGAGCCTTTTACTTATATTAACTTATGACCGAAATATTCTTCATGCATAAACAAAATAATAATGGCTTTCAAAAATGTACATTCAGTTTTTCGGTTAAATACCCTTGTCACATACAAACTCAGGGCAGAACACGGGTAGGTACCACGAAAAAGGTAAGATATATTACCTTTCAAATGATACCTGTCTCTATGCTCCTTTAAACATGTTGAACTCGACTCACAATTCATTGAGTGGCTACAAGACGTTCTTCCGGACAGACGGCCAATGGGCGGACGGACGGCGGATGGGCGCACAGACGGACGACTGTCGAAGACTTGAGCCTTTTACTTATGTTAGCTCATGATCGAACTATGCTTCGTGCATAAACAAAATAATAATGGCTTTCAAAAATGTACATTCAATTATTCAATTAAATATTCTGAAAAAGGGTCATGACCTTTGACCTCATTTTACCCCTGTCATATACAAAATCAGGGCTGAACACGGGTACCACGACACAGGCAAGATTACTCTTTCGAGTGATACCTGTTACTATGCTCCTCGCAAAATGTTGAACTCGACTCACAAATCGTCGCGTGGCCTCCAGACTACATTGACAGGAGAAAGAACCACGATTATTTCGGATGTTGGTGAGGATTGACAGTGTAGAATCAGTATGATGTCTGCTTGCTCCTATGATGAAAAAGGGTCGACCAGGTCATCAGCGAGGACTGTGGTGTCATCCGCAATGGTTAGCAGGAGACATTTCTTCCCAGACATGGTAGATTTCACGGCCGTGGAGCTTTGGTGCATATATTTGTTCGTTTTCACTGATCGCAAATACGATTTAAGAGCTGTCTTACTTTAAAGTTCTTCTTTGTTTCTGTGTGTGTTTGTGGTTGACTGTCTTCCTTTAAAGCTACTTTCCCAGTTCGAGTGTTATATCTACTTTTACTATCATTACTGTTATATTACTCATGAAACTCTTAAAATCAGGTGGGGGTCTTTGTTTTCGGCCCTGCCCTCAGAAAGGTTGGAGTGTCCCCCTTGCATTACAAATAACTTGATATATCTAGGGACGGCCAAGCGTCTGTCGTAAAGTCGACTCTATGTACTTTGGAAAGTAGGTCAAACGCCAGCTCTGACAAGCATTCAGGCGTACAAGGAACTGAAGGTAGGCTTTGAGGTGTTTGCATTACCTTCAGACATATACCCAGTATATATTCAATAGGTCACTGTGTAGAGACCATGGTAATGCGCCTAGAAGTTATAATAGCGTCAACTTACGATATATCACATGCTTGACACATAAGCGAACCGACTGACGAATATATGATGTTATGCTTTTATCTAAATCATTTTGTTATTTATGCTTGTAAGCTTCTTGAACACTTCAGTTGATGCAAAGGTTCAATTTGGCTCTCTTGATTATATCGTGGAATGGTGTCGGGTTGGCCTGTCAGTGACAAAATATGCCATGGTCTTCTCTACAACAGCTGCCTATGTGTGTAATATATCACCAGCAACATCTCTATGCTTGGACATTGGACGATCGGCAGAATAACTCGTGATCGTTACTGTCAACTCGGAATGAGTTTGTGAAGTCATTGATAGATTCAGTCGCTCGACTCACGTCTTTCTCACTGTCATTTGTCTTGAATGGCGCAGTTCCTTTCCTTGTGCGAAGAAGTAACTTCTTATGTCATATTTGCCATGGCGAGAGGCTTTACCAGTCTTGCTCTAGCCTAATGTATAATGCTCAAACAATAACGTTAGTACAGGTATGCTTCATAATTTCTACTGAATCCAATTACGCCACCTTTAGACTTTGCATGTCGATTGGCAGTTTGCTCAATGGTTATGTGACTTCTGAACAAGAATCATCGAATCCCCGTTTTTGGAAAAGTTCAGTTGATCGGGGATGGGTTGTGTTCAGACTCAGGGCGCCGTTAAATATACTGGAATGTATCTGGCATAGTTTCAATTGTCATACGCAATGGACATTTTACCTAGTCGGCAGAAAGAAGAGATATTGATGTCACGTTCATTTTCATTTTTGTCTGTTAAGAGTTAGTATTATTTGTATGTTTTCCGTATATCTTAGCCAGTATGAGGCAAGACTAACTTACATTGAATAGGAATAACACAATACTATACTCTGGAGTATGTATCAAAAGCAGGATAAATACTTTAAATTGAATTGCAACAAAGCGAATTTAATCCTAACTAGTAAAAAAATAATGTTCATGTTCAATAACCGATAAGCCCCCAGTTGTATAATGTGTAATTACTATTTATTCATGCACCTTTTTATCACATCTCTATCCAGGTGTTTAGGTCATATAAGAATGTCTATTTACCAATCAAACGTATAGGTTTATATTCACATGTTCTTAAAACAATGTGATTAAGTGCGTAAAATGAATTATGAGTTGATAACTCTTAATCCGATGCTCCAGTTTTGGGGTTTGGTCTGGTGGTTAAAGCCGTTAATATTGTTTCTAAACCGTTTGAATTTTCAAAATATAGGGAGGGCGTGGGCGGGTGGGGGTCACCTCATTAGCTTACAGCCTTATACGGCGGCGCAAAAGGTATTGCTCGTAAATAAATTGAATATTTTAATAAACGGTGTTAAATATATATATTCAGTTCTTACTCACGACGGTGTCATAGTGGTAGAACATCCGCCTCACTACGCTCCATAGCGGACATATTTCCCACTCGTTTCAAATACGTTAGAATATTTTTACATAGTAGTGTATAGCCGATGAAAAGGAGAGTACCGCCTCGCATGCGGAAAGTCGTGGGTTCGATCCCCGGCCCGGTCATACTAAAGTCTTCATAAACATATACAGTACAAGAAGCTCTGTTGAGCCTCATATGTCACAAACCGCATTTTTTTTATGGAGAGAACTGTAACTAATGTTGTAATAACTTCAATCCATTTGCATATGTTTCTATAAATATTGTGATGTTGAATTGACGTATTGTAACATATCTGCAATAAAATATTATTAAACTAAACTAAAAAAACCGCATTTTCCCGGAAGTCACTGTAGCAGGACTCGTGCTGTAGTGGTATACTAGACCTTATACTACAACGTCGGTCGTGAGCTCGAATCCCGCATGTGACTGGTTCGCCTGCTAACTTGACTGTCTCTAAATACAGTAGATGACACTGGTTTGAAACCCATGATAGTGATCGGTTGCAATGGTGCAAACCTAGTAAATATTTTCATTTGATCAACATATTTTTCTGTCCAAATCTAATTAACTATTCCATGGGTTAATTTCGAATTATTGTACACTGCAGCTTATGTGTATGTTTCTACTGCTATGGTTATTTTCAAGATTGTCAGACTTTGTAATTAATATCTCTGTTTCTTACGTTAGTTCATTGCAAGCCATTGACATCTTCCCATTTCAAAGTAACAGGGGCAGAATGACTGACCATAGAAAGACTTCCGGGCCAATCATCATGGTTATTGTGTCGGAACTTGGGGTCGAACTCGCCAAAGAAACGAACAAATGAGTGAATAATCAACGACCAATCGAACAATGAAAACAAGCGAGCAAAGGAACGAACGAACGAAGTCTTTAAGATGCCATAACACTTAATGTATATTGTAGAAACTAGCCGCTTTTATGGAATCATTCTTCAAAAGAACAAACGAACGAACGAACGAACGAAATCAACTCTTAATGTATACTGTAGAAACTAGGCGCTTTTCTTCCATTTAATGTGTTTGGGAGATGACTTATCCTAAACATTATACATATGTAATAGCTGTGAAATATGCGTTTCATTTTGACGCACTTTCGGAAATTTCACATAAATTTGCGATTTGTGAAGAATGCCTACGTAATTTTCACAAATTTGTGGAAAATGCGGTTTGTGACATATGAGGCTGCACAGAGCTCCCTTTAAGTGCAGAGCTATGAGTGATCGGGAAGGTGTCAGTATACAGGTCCTGGATGGATGGGTGTGGGTGGGGTGTGTTTGTGTGGATGGGGTGGGGTATCGTGGCAAGAGCATAAGACGCGGCATTGCAGCGTGGCAGCACTATAAAGATGAGTATTAAGGTCACTGTTAACAGTATACACTGTCGTTGAGAGCCACGTATGCAGAGAACTATTTACCCTAACAGATACTTGGGATCGACGTTCGCACACATTTTCAGGTTATAATAATTATATACTTTTCAAGAATTCGAATATAATATTGAAACTGTAGGATGTATTCAGTGGGGATTCGACGTTTATGGAACATCATTAATCTTTCACGGCATATGGCGTCGACATTGTACACGATATTGTTAACATTCTATTGGTCTTGTCGGTTGTTTAATGTAGGTCGTTGAACGGTTGAACTAAAAAATATCAAAATAGCACGTGTACGCCAGACGTATATACGCTTAAATCTTCCACTTCGTCAAAAGCAGTGTTTGTAGTTTCTGTAAGAACAGAGAACGATTGCTTGTAAAGTGAATTGCAACACATAATTGAAAAAACAAAAAAAAATCTCGTAAGCTCCCTCTCTATCTGTCTGTCTGTCTTTCTCTCGCTCTCTCTCTTAAATTGTAAAACCCAATTCATTGTGTCCATCATTATTTTTGCCAGCGCTTTTTTTGAAAGAGATTATGAGAACTATACATTGGGAATAAAGCAAGACATTAACCTGGCAGTGGAAATGTATACTATATAGTTTTACGGACTATAAACATCTGTTATGCATATCTCAACAACATTTGCCTTTCGGGAAGAATGGCTTATAGATGAAATTAGCATTAAAGAAATTAATCCTCTTATAATTCTTTTTAAGGAGACGTATGACAATCGTGTTTTTTTTTTTAAATTGTTCCCTTAGTTTTCTACAAAAATTGCATTTGTTCAGTCATTAACATTATTTATAAGAATAGTTAAAAGCAACTTGTTTTTGCATATTACTAACTGTTGATTACATTTCAACAATAATATATAAGGTAGAATAACGAAGACAATTTGAAAACTTAAACTGTATTTAAATATATGCAAGCAGATTTGAAGTAAAAATGATACTGGATTAATAAATCGAGAGGCTAATGTTAATGCTTGATAACGATTTCAAGAGTGTCATGTGTCCCTTTAATGGAGTTTCTACTCTACACGAGGATACACGTCTAGCTCTCTTTCAAAATTAAAATCTACCATTCTTGTCGGAATCTCGTCTCACGTTCTCGCATTTTCGTCGAGATTTCGTTGTCTGACTGTCTTGTATAGGCCGATCGAGATTCGGACGAAAACGTGAGTAGGGGCTGCATAGCAGAATAGCAGAAGCAGGCGCTGCTTACGTAACAAACACATGTAAACATCCGTCACAGGAGTCGCATACTAAAACAAAATATGCATATACAGAATATATGAACAAAATTTCCAATTACTCACTTTTGTATCTTAACTAATTTTCTTATTTTTAAATATATTTTAGAATAGTTGTGTGATAAAATATTTTGTTTTGACCAATATAAGTTTGAAAAATATTTTTCGTTTTTGTTTGTTTAAATTGTTACATCTTTCGAGAATTACCTTCCTTTTAAATGAAAGCAAGATATGTGCTCGTAAAACACATAACATGAATCTCACTCCGCTTAAAGTTATAAACTTCTTAAAGCTTTCAAGTCGATGTGTTTTCTTAGAAATTAATTATTTATAAAACTGGGTACATACGATTTTGTTAAGTACTTCAAATTGGTGCAGCTTTCGTTGTTCCTAATTCTAAAAGATGCCAACTAAAATTGTTTTGATGTCAAATTTTACTAGCATTACTACTACAAATGCGTTTGAAAAAGAAGTTTTCACAATATTTAATGTTTAATCCTGAATTACAGTTACTTGAATGTCAAACGATATTTATTAAAAGGGAGGTAATTTAGGATTATCCATGTTACATTTTCTTATTGACGGAACATCTGCAATAAATGGGTCAATCTTTTATGTTTTAAAATGTGTCCATACAATCAGAATGAATGGATGGTGTTTTATGGTACCTCGACACATAAATAGGTCATATTGTGCGCAAAAAATGATGAAAGATGAAGAAATTAAGTAGTAATTAAAAATTAATGTAAATATATAAAAATAAAACTATTTACAAATAAGGGATGATATGGTAGTAATATAATCTATATATGTAAATCAACAAATGCCCGTCAACGGGTATATAAATAAGTAAATATATATAAGAACATATAATGATTTATATAGTCTGATTTCTTTCAGGAAATCTAAAACAAGACTAAAATATATAGTTTCAAATAACTCTTTCATAGTATTAACATTGTAATACCTTTGACGCATAGGATCAAAGTCTACACATTCCAAAAGATGTGTTTGACCGTTAATGGTGCAAAGCATGGTATACATTCTGGTAATTGCTCACCTTGTAATAAATATGAATGAGTATAACGTGTATGCCCTATCCTGAATCGGGCTAGGACAACTTCTTCTCTACGAATGGGTCTACTAGAAGAACGCCATTCTCCGAGTACCTGTTTAATTGAATTGAGTTTATTGTTAACTGACAAATCCCAAGAGGATTGCCACGAATATGTGTGTTAATACAACTTTTAAAATCAGTATTATAAGAGAATTTGACATATGTAAACATAATGCAGCTTTAGCAGCACCATCAGCTCTATCATTACCACGTATTCCTACATGGCTTGGCAGCCTGTAGAAAATAATAGCATTATCAACTATAAGAGAATTGCCATTCAAATAGAGCAGACCATTTGAACTCGTTATTTTGCAGTTCAACCGCATCTCTACTCTAATCAAGCGTTAAATACACAAAACAATGAGACTATTATTGACATATTCTAAGGTGGGTATTTAGGAATTTTGACTAGGATATGTATTCGGACATCGGACACATATATACTAAAGGAAACAAGAGGACCAAGATGGCCTTATATCGATCACCTGAGTAATGGTCCATTATCGAACTTCTCCAAAATCTTATGATCATATACAATCTGTGCACGTTTGGTTAAGATTGTCCAAGAAATGTGGCCTCTGTTGTTTACCAACATTGATATAAAGATGCTGACAAAGTTTGTAAAGATCAAAGACAAAATGAAGGTGCTAGAGTGTAACCTCTGGGGCATGCCCAAATGTGACCCAATATATGAGAGCTTGTGCCTTGTGGTTTCAGAGAAGATTTTTTAAGTTTTTCCCTATACATGTCTATGTAAAACATTTGACCCCTGGGGCAGAGCCAAATGTGACCCCAGGGTCACCATTTTAATAAACTTGGTAAAGGACCATAAAAAACTGTGACCCCCGGGGCGGGGCCAAATATGACCCCAGGGTCACCATTTGAACAAACTTGGTAAAGGACCATAATCTTAAAGTAATTGCAAAATATTAAACCTCTGGCTCTTGTAGTTTCAGAGAAGACTTTTTATTTTTTTTCCTATATAAGTCTATGTAAACTGTGACCCCGGGGGAGGGGCAAAATTTGACACCAGGGTCACCATTTGAATAAACTTGGTAGAGGATCATAAGCTTATAGGAAAGGCAAAGTATTGAACATCTGGCTCAAGTAGTTTCAGAGAAGAAGATTTTTTAAGTTTTTCCCTATACAAGTCTATAATGTAAAACATGTGACCCCTGTGGTGGGGCCAAATGTAACCCCAGCTTCACCATTTGAACAAACTTGGTAGAGGACTATAAGCTTATAGCAAATGCAAAATATTGAACATCTGGCTCGAGCAGTTTCAGAGAAGAAGATTTTTTAAGTGTTTCCCTATACAAGTCTATGTAAAACATGTGACCCCTGGGGCGGGACCAAATGCAACCCCAGGGTCACCATTAGAACAAACTTGGTAAAGGACCATAATCTTATAGTAAATGCAAAATATTAAACTACTGGCTATTGTAGTTTCAGAGAAGAAGACTTTTTAAGTTTTTCCCTATACAAGTCTTTGTAAAACTGTGACCCCCGGGGCGAGGCCAAATGTGACCCAAGAGTCACCATTTGAACAAACTTGGTAAAGGACTATAATCTAATAGTAAATGTAAAATATTAAACCTCTGGCTCTTGTAGTTTCAGAGGAGAAGATGTTATTTTTTTCCCTATATAAGTCCATGTAAAACTATGACCCCCGAGGTGGGGCCAAATTTGACACCAGGGTCACCATTTGAACAAACTTGGTAAAGGACCATAAGCTTATAGCAAATTCAAAATACTAAACCTTTGGCTCTTGCAGCTTTAGAGAAGAAGATTTTTTAAGTTTTTCCCTATACATATCTATGTAAAACATGTGACCCTTGGAGCAGGGTCAAATGTGACCCGAGGGACACCATTTGAACAAACTTGGTAAAGGACCATAAGCTTATAGTAAATGCAAAATATCAAACCTCTGGCTCTTGTAGTTTCAGAAAAGAAGATTTTTAAAAATAAAATCCTATATAAGTCTGTCTAAAACTTAGACCCCCGGGATGGGGAAACATTTTACCCCAGGGTCACCATTTGAACAAACTTAGTAGAGGACCATAAGCAGATGCTACATGCAGTACATGAGAGCTCTGTGCCTTGTGGCTTCAGAGAAGAAGATTTTTTAAAGTTTTTTCCTATATGTCTATATGAAAAACACGCAAAATATCAATATACAAAGTTTGGACCCCCGGGGCAACAGTCATTTTTATCCCGGGGACTTCATTTGAACAAACTTGATAGTCTAGGCATTGGCGATCATTTTAAAAGAAAAACTGTTGAAATCTGTCCAGCGGTTTTGGAGAAGAAGATTTTTTAAGGTTTCAATTATATATGGTAATGGCGGCCATCTTTGATGTCGCGGTGACCTAATTTTAACAAATCTAAAAAGCATTCATCTAAGGATCATCCATGAGAAGTTTGGTCAAAATTAGCCAAGCGGTTTCTGAGGAGAAGTTGTTTGAAGAAAAGTTAACGACGGACGACGGACGACGACGGATGACGGACGACGGACGAAGAGTGATCCCAATAGATCACCTTGAGCCTTCGGCTCAGGTGATCTAAAAAGAAACGCAACTCTGTATTAATAATCAAATATCTTGTTGTGCATCAAATATACTGAGGGGAAAAAGTTAAGCAACTTTTTGTTGCACCCTGGAAATAATACATTTTTGGTTGTAAAATCAAGAAACTGCTGCCATAGACACAATATTTTATTAAACACACATCAATAACAGTCGAACATCTTAATGACGAAACTGACGAAACGAATAAATGAACGTAGGGATCAAGCCCGTAAAGTTCCAAAATGTCAGTATATCTTGTATACAGTAATATTTCATCTAAACAACTTGCTAAACTGTTTTCCCTCAGTATATATTGACGTGAATTTAACTAAAAAACTGTAATTTTATTTCAGTACACAGTATTTAGGCCTACCGCCCGCCCGCCGTTAGAATCGACACAATAACAAGCTGTGCTCCAAGTGGGATTCGAAGCGCAGCCCTGAGAGACAAAACTATTTCAAAAGACTCGTCTTTACGATCCAGACCACGGAAGTATGCACTGTAAATATATTCTTCAGTGTATTTTAAGTCATATTTAGCTGAAGGTAATTTTATATTCCTGAAATTTTGTATTTAACACAGAAACGTTTCCCTGAACATGTTTTATCTTGATAAAGAATTCTATCGCTTGAAGCAGTGTCTCTCTTATGGCTTTCTAAATTAGTTTTGCTTTGTCGCTTCACGCTATCCTAACGCCTGACACCATCATTACGTTGAGTTTAACAATATTACGTGCTCATTATAATTGTTCAGACCCTTCAAGGTCTAAGCATATTACTAATCTTTATTATCCATTGCTGGTAAACGTAATCTAAAGAAACATACACAGGAAACGAAATCGCAATTGCCGTACAAGCAGTTTGGCAATAGCCCAGTTCGGTAATTACTTAAAAAGATTATGTTCCTTTAAAATCTCTTCAGCTTTTAGCACAATTTGCTCGCAGGAAGTTGGATATTACAACGCTGCATGTCCAAGAGTAATAATTTGCATACCCAATAGCATGAACCCTAATAGTAAATCACTGTTAGACATTTACACATTGCATGAGCAAGTTGTGTTATTCAATTAAATATCTGATGACGAGGCCAACACAAAAAAGCTTTTGTATGAAGAAGAAAAATTAAAGAATAACTTTTATTAGCCTCGTCATAGGTCTAGTTGGGTCGAGGCCATCCCAAATAAACCTTACAAAGTACATACATATTATGCAATAAGTCACATATGACTCTTGAGCACAATGTTAAACAATTTTATAACAAACATTTCTAATAGATCAATACTAAGAATCATGTTTATAAAATACAATGTTGTATTAATCTAACAATGTCACACATGAAATGCGCTATTCTTTAGTAACAAGTGTTTATAAGATATGCAAATTTTAAATTTTACAATTCTGTTGTTTAACAGCTTCTCTCTGAATGTTGACAAATACGATACATTATAAATCTAAGTTGCAAGGAGCGCGTTAAAATAAAAACACAAACATATTTGTTATTGGGCGTTTTCACAGATAATACTTTTTCTTTCTTCAAATCCTTTAAATACATATGTGGCTAAGTTTCGTAATTGTTGCTTAAATATTTTCTGACTGAAATATGTCTATAGTTTTGAACATGTTGCTGTTTTTCGAAAAGACCTGTATTAATCTCTAGTCTATGAGATGAGACTCTTAATTGGGTTAACGCCGTTTGAATGTTTTTAATATTGACTATATCCAAATATGGTTGAAAATTGAAATCGACTTGTAAAATGTCTCTCTAGTTGATTGGTTTAAGCGGCTATCCCAGTTTTGAATCTCGCAAACGTTGTTTTGCTATCAACACAAACGATTTGATATCTTCTACCCCTTGTGATACCCATACATTATAAAAACCAAAATTACACAATTTATTTTTAATCAAAGCTGTCCAGTTTGTTTTATTTGGCAGTGTTTCAATATCATTAAGCATCATAGAGGACGCATTAACAATGTATTTTCGTGCATTGCTGTTTACTGTTTACCAATTTATCAAATAATTCTAAAGTATGCCTTGGTGTTATACTAACAAATTTATAAAGGTATCTGTTTAGTTTAAAAATAGCATTTTGAGCCAGTCCAGAAAGGGTTTTCTGTGCTTCACAAAATGAAGTAAAGTTATAAACCAGTTTTTTTCCATTAATTGTGTTTTGTTTTTGTTCCAAAACAATCAAGACTTACCAGAAAAAGTTTTGTATTTAATACAGCTAAATTATTTACTGATATTTTGCTTCATTGAAGTCAAGTACCTTGTACTTGTTTTAGCTATAACCTATATAATATTCAATATAGCAATGCTCAGCAAAGAAATAACTCTACTCTGGCCTCAACTTATATACCTGAACTGCTCGGTCATGTAGCATGTCAGCAGTAAATAAACAAGCTTTCCATGCTTTTTCAATGACCAGTTAGCGTTGGGAAATATGTCTTTACAAGAGCTTCGGCTTTGAGATAAGAAAAGTACTTTGCTCACAGGAAGTTGAAAATATGGCAATTCTGTATTTCCCATTAAATGGAAGCAAACCATGTTACCGAACTGGGCTTATGAGTGCTTATTTAAAGGGACACACGGCAATGTTGAAGAATATGTTCATATATTCACGCAAAACAACAACAACAATAACAACAACAAAACAACAATAACAAAAACCCCCTAAAAAACCCCACCTCTATGCAGCTATTAAGCTGACTATGTTTAGTTCCCCTCTAAAATCTTTTTTTTTTGAGAAATCAAGACACGATCATTTAAATCTCAAAATAACATTTTATCTTTGAAAGGAAAATTACCTGATTGATACAAAGCTAAACGATTGCATACATTGTACGATATATAAAAGAGTATTACGTTAATTTAATTAAAGAAGGATAAAAATATCGGACATGGATAGTAGCATTCAAGGACGATAGTCAACCACAAAACACAAAAACAAACACGCAAACAGACAAACGAAAAGGCAAAAGTAATAAAAAATGCAAACGACACCACAAACACAAAAGGGTTGACAATAGGGCTACCGCCTTGGAACGGTCAGTGGCAAAGTAGGCCACTGGGGGTTTAAACCGGTTCTAGGGTGCACCAAACCTCACACTTACCCTACTGTCAACCCATTAAAACAGGACAGTGTAAATAAAGAAATCCCCGCCATGATTTAATCTCTAACCAACAAGGCAGCATCAATAGGCAATATCAGTAAAACACAAATATGCTCGTGTAAATATAATACAAAAAAACAATAGCCTAGAAAGCCACAATGAAGGTACTCAATGACTTGGCAGAAGCCAGAGCAACAAGAAAATAAACCATTAAAGGCACGACAGGAAAGATTATATACAAACATCAAACGCCACCGTCCCAATGGGCTTTAGGTAGGCGTCATCATAGGGTCCACAGCCTGTCCGGTCATCGTACAATTAAAGAGGAAAGCATAGTGGCGAACTGTAAAAGGGTCCACCACCAAGCATGCAGTACGTTGCAAAATGATAGGGTCATAACCTCTTTTGATAAACTTTTTAACAAGTTTAACAAAGATAGTATGAAAGTGAGCATGACCATGAATCTTACGAAGTTTATAAATCACATCACCATAGAAGTCAGGTTGAGATAGTCCTTGTCGCAGAAGAGTCCTTAAATTACTTTATATTTGGAAAGAAGATCAGGGTTACGATAATAAAATTTTGCAAAGGTTTTACGAAGTTTATGGTAACGGTAACCCTGATTGAGTAGCTTTTTAGTTATACAAAGATTACGAATATTAAAGTCCTCAACTCGAGTACAAACTCTTGAAAAACGAATAAGTTGAGACACATACACCCCATAAAAAGTTGCTCGGGGAACATCCCCATCCAAGTGGGGGTAATTAACAATGTCAAATTAAAATCATCTCTCTTATCATAGATTTTGCTAATTATTTCACCATTTTCAATCGAGAGATCTAAATCAAGAAAAGAAGCGTTATTATCAGATACATTAGCTTTATTAAGCTGAAGTTCTTTAGGATAAATATTATGAACCATAGTTGGAAAGAAAGGGTTGTCAATGTTCAGTATGTCATCCAGATACCGGGAGGTGTCATTAAAAGCTTCAATAATATCTGCCTGGGTATCTGGTGAAAGTCTCAACATGAAATCCCTTTCATAGCATAATAAAAACAAATCTGCGACAAGTGGTGCACAGTTCGTACCCATAGGGATACCAACACTTTGTCTATAAATGGTGGTAACATACCTGACGAAAATATTATCTAATAGGAAGATGATTGCTTCACAAACTTCCTAGCAAGTCCACATAGTATAATTGTCTAAACTGCCGTTAGTGAAAAACGCTTTAATATTATTACATGCCAAAAATGTAGTATTTTCTCTAGCGAATGATTTTTGAATAAGAGAAATTAGCTTGTCTTTAATAAGATGATGTGGTAAGGTTGTATATAGTGTAGAGAAGTCATAAGTACTTATTGATGAAACTTGACCTTTATTGAAAATGTTATCAAGAACGTGTCCTGAATTTTTTATAGACCAAAATAAATTAATCACAGAGTTTTCATAAGTTTTATCACAATACAGTTTAACGTGACCTTTAACGGCAGTAAGACATATTTCCCTCTTCAGAAATCCGTTATTTTGAAAATAAGCTCGCCCACCAAAAATTTGAATGTTGAAGTCATCATTTTTTTGTTATAATTGTATAAGCTCTCGTGATACTATAATGAGTGTTGTAAGAAAGATAGGCACACATTGATAATGTAGAGTGACTTACATGGATATTAAGGGGGAATTGACCTATTCGAACATTTAAGGGTACGCATATGAACCATATATATTTGTAAATTTGAAGATATTTGCGATTTGAATATTAATTTTGTTTTGTCGTCAGGTTAACACTTTTTTAATAATAACGTCTCAAATGGCTATGTTTGACGTTTTTCATAAAAGTCGAGTTGCACTCAATTGTCAACGTTTATAACATCACAGAGTGTTAGTTTAGTGTCATGCAATTTGTTTTATATCATACTGTTGGTATTAACGAGACCTTTCATCTGATATATAATATAAACTATTAGTTTTAGAAGTTCTTATTTCTTTCGCCGCTTTTTTACAGTAGAATTTTAAGAAAAAACGACGTTAAAGCCATTTATCTTTTAAATGGCTTCATAAAAAACTACAAAACTTTAGTATGATTTAGAGATTTAATTTCCTATCGGAATATGGTATATAAAATAAAATTTACTGGTCATCATTTATATTGTGTCTGTAGAGTTTGGAAAAAATATGTTAGCTGTATATATATTATAGTATAAAACGTCACTTTGCCACAATACGGGTAGTATATACTAATAAAATAAAAAATCGTTAGATGCATGGTTATTATATTTCTTTGCTGATCATCATGACTACTATTTAATATACATCGATGTCAGTAGGTTTAGAAACGATATACATCTGTTGTAAAATGTGTCTGTTGATGGCTTTAAGTCTCTATCGTCCAGATACACACAAGCTGAATGCGAGCGCAAGCGATTGCCTGCACTCAATTTTCATAAAATGTTTGACTGGAAGTATTTTCTATACTGCTATATACTTCGCAAAGGTGTTGGCGAAGATAAGTGGATAGCGCGATGGATTTGAAATCCGGAGAACTAGGGTCCAAGCCTCACCGGCGAAACTGTGTTTTGTTGGGCAAGACACTTTCAATTGCCTTGTCCGTCTTATGGGGACGTAAATGGGACGGTCCTCTGAGCATGTAAGAGAACCTCAGGACTCTAGTATTTAGTAATAATAGGGCAAGTTCCCGAATTCATGTGTATTTTAATCATTCCCCTCTCTCTTGGGCAGCTCCAAATAACGTATAATGTGTTGATGCGCCGTTAAACAATATTTAATTCATACTTAACAGTTTGGTTACGCCCATATAACAAGGGTGAACCCGGTGCTTCGCTCACCACACCACGCACCCCACACCACAACCCCAACTCAAAGAGGCAGGCAAGCATATACTTAAAATGTTTGTCGGATTTTATGAAGCACGCACCAGGTCCATCTTTGTTCATCATAGGAGTTTACGAATAACATATTCCGAAACTGCACCAGAAACAAAGATTTTCTAGTGGGCATGCCCTCTAAGCCAACCAAGATCAACACCTGGATATTGTCTTTACACTTCATCCACCCCTATCCACATTTTAGAGAAATATATTGGAGTGTGATTGGGGATGATGCTCCTCCAAGATTGTTTTTTTTTTTTTTTGCAAAATGCAGACAGTGTTTACCAGTTGTTTTAGATAGAAATGTTATCTACACGGTTAAGATTGTCAACTTGCAATACACACTTACTATACTAATATCATCTTTAATAAGTGCAGAAAGTAGTGTCCAAACACACAGTTAAACTTTAAACAGCGTTCACAAAAGAATATAACATACATGGTAGGAAAAATCAATCACTACCTACTGCCCGTCTGAAAAATGTAAGGTCGGTTTCGGGAAAACTAAGAAATGTTTAAGTAGTGTGGCCTTATTTAACGGCTGATCTACACATTATACTATGTTATTTAGAGCCGCCCATGAGAGAGGGGAAACATACATAGGGATCCTGGAACCTGCCTACTCTTACTCTTAATGAATAGCTGTTTATGGTCCTTTAACGTGTTCAGAGAATAAACAGACTGGGATACACGGGACCTCACGGTTAATGTCCCCATTCGATGGGCACTTACCAGAGAATATTAGATATGCTTTTGTTTGTTATTGTGAGTGTGTGAGTGGTGGTGGAGGAGGATCATCTCCGATCTCACTCCAGTATATTTCTCTAAAAAGAGTGGTGGGTGAGGTGAAAAGATAATATCCAGGTGTTGATCTTGGTTAACTAAGAGCCCACTAAAAAATCTTTGTTTCTGGGGTATTTTCAGAATATGTTATTCGTAAACTCCTATGATTAGATGAACAAACTCGATATAAACATCGAACAGGAAAAGTAGTATTCACAGACGACAGTCAACCACAAACACACACAGAAATAAAGAACAACTTTAAAGATGAATACAAAGCAAGATAAGACATCACAAACACAAACGGATTGACAATAGGGCTACCGCCTTGGAACGGTCAGTGGCAAAAAAGGCCGCTGGGGGTTTAAACCTAGTTCAAGGGTTCTCCAAACCTCACTCTTACCCTATTGTCATCCCAATAAACGGGACAATGTTAATAAAGATATCCCCGCCAGACTATAATCTCTAACAAACAAGGCAGCATAATAATAGGCAATATAAACACATAGAAAGCCTAGAAAGCCCCAAAGTAATTACTCAAAGACATTTCAGAAGCCAGAGCAACAAGAGCACAAACCGTTATGGGTAAGACAAGACAAGACAAGACTAAAGACAAAAATAAAACGCTACCGTCCTATATGGATTTAGGCAGACGCCATCATAGGGTCTACAATCTGTCCGGTCATCGCAAATCAAATAAATGGGTCAACGTCTAAACATGCAGTACGTTGCAAAAGTTGGAATTGGTGCGTGCTCCCTAAAATGCGACAAACATGTTAAATATATGCTTGCCTGCTTCTTTGATTTGGGGTTGGGGTAGGTGGGGTGCATGGTATGGTGAACGGATCATCGGGTTCACCCTTGTTATCTGGGCGTAACCATATTCAAACTGTAAAGTATAAACTGAATGTTGTTTAACACCGCATCAACATATTAAAGGTTATTTTTAGCTGCCCAAGAGAGAGGGGACTGATTATGAATCCGGGAACCTGCCCTACTCTTACTAACTAAAGACTAGATTTCTGTAGTTCTCTTACATGCTCAGAGGACCGCCCCATTTACGTCCCACTACGACGGATGAGTCCAATGGAACGTGTCTTGCCCATGAACACACCAACAAAACACAGTGTCACCGGTGAGGCTTGGACCCGAGTCCTCCGGATTTCAAACCACTAGGTCACACCAACAACTTTGCAAAGAATATAGCAGTATTTAAAATACTTTCAGTTAAACAATGCTATGAACACTGAGTGCAGGCTATCGCTTGCTCTCCCATTCAGCGTGTGTGTTCCTGGATGATAGAGACTTAAAGTTCGTACCCCGTTATCAAAAGACACATTTTGCAACAGATGTTTACGTTATATGTTTACGTATAATAATTATGTTAATGACACGACGTCGACAGAGACGTCATTTTTTCGAAGGAGTTTGGGATCAATAAAACAAGTATACTGAAAAAATATTTCGATGACCAGCAAATTTTATTTTATATTCCGATAGAAAATTAAATTGTCTAAATCATACTAAAAATTTGCAGTTTTTTATGAAGCCATTTAAAGCCCCAAATACTTCTCCCAGGAAGAAAATGTGAGTAATGTGTTTCTAGCCGGTCGTAGCAGCATGCTGACCTGAATTTACAGGTCAAAGCCTCCTAAAATATGCGACCGCATTGTATCACTGTATAAGACAGATCGATAATTTATACCAGCATAGTACAGATATTAATTGATATTGAACTGAACAAAATATAATGAAGAAATTGAAAGAAAACTTTATCTAAATAAATAAAAACATACTACAGTTTTTACTATACTATACTATGGTCAACTACTGATTTTTGTTAATTTAAAAAATAAGAACAACAACACTGAAACTTCGTTTTCCATAATGACTTCAGCACAACCCATAGGAAGGTAATTTGGAGGTATTCATTGCTGGATCATAGTTACCATATATTACCATGAGTTTCAAAACTTTTTTGTCTGAATGTGAATATAATGATTTCAAAAAATCTTCTTTTTTTATACTAACAGGCTATCTTTTATCGAGGGAAAATCTTGATTTTGTTTACATGTATTTGTTGCATAAACTCGCATCATAGACTTTATAGGTATATGCTAACCTATATATGTTGATTTTAAATATATAAATATCTTCAAATTTACAAATTTTCATATGCGTATCTTACATTTTCGAATAGGTCAATTCCCCTTAAAATTATATTTTGAGAAACAAACCTTATTTGTACAAATTGTTTCTATAGAAGAAAAGGACATGTAACATAATTATAAGGATGTTACAAATAAAGAAAGTAATAACTGAAAACTGATAACAAATCAAAGGGAAGGGAAACAACCAAAACATTTTAGCACACGTAAGGCCATATATGACGGTCGTTTATGTTAGACCAAACCATTTTCCTGGATAGAACCAGTAGTTATTGTCACATATATACATAGTAATAATGGGGCGGCCGGTACTAATCTTGACATAAAATCGCAACAAAGACTAAAACCTTAAAACATATATCTAAAAAATTGGATATCAACCCAGATCCGATCTGGAGTGTACTGATTAGCATCGACTTCTCAAAGTCACTATAAAATCTTCTTTTTTTTTTTATCTTATATTGATTAAATTATTTACAGTAGCAAATATGATGAAAATAACTTGAAGCATATAAATTATCATTGCAAATATTGAAAGCCTCAACATTCCGAAATATGGTGTATAGTGTTCAATTAAAGTCAGACGAGTAGAAAACAAAAGTCCCACACATTAATAGCGGGTATGGTCAACCGTTTTACCGTTCCTAGGAAATCATCCCAACATCACGTTATTCCAGCAAGATAACGTCAGGCCACACACAGCTAGAGTTAAAAGTGACGTTATATTGCTGGAATAACGTGACGTCCTGCAGATGATTTACTAGGATCGGTCAAACGGTTGGTTTTGTTTGTTTGTATTGTGTGTTACGTCATTTTCAACACATGTCAGGTTATATATGACGGTCGATTTTTTTTTTGGTGGAGGCAGACCACCCACTCTTCCTGGGAAGAACCGGTACTGTACACCTTCCACCATCCGCAAGAATCGACACTTCCTCACTTACAAGCCGAGCTCCCAGTAGGATTCGAACCAAACTGTTGGACATACTCTGTACTTATATGTGTTACTTTTGCTTTCTACCCTTCTGCCTTTAATTAAACACTAAACCACATGTTTAGGAATTCTGAGACAATCAGTGTTTGCAATTGTTAATTAATATGCTTCAATTAAAAAAAAAAGTACTTATTACTTTGCTTTAGCGATACAATTTAACACCCATATAACCTATTAGTGCGTTTTCATTGACTGTCAGTATTTAAAAACGAAGCAAATGTAATTCTTCTGTAAGACAGGGTTCTCTTAGATCAGCTTGGACCAGCGGAGCTTATCTGTACTTAGGGCGATGGGCGATGGTAAGATGCGATGGTAGATGGTAAGATGCGATTGTCGATGGTAAGATGCGATGGTAAGATGCGATGGTCGATGGTAAGATGCGATGGTAAGATGCGATGGTCGATGGTAAGATGCGATGGACCATCGACCATCGCATCTTACCATCGACCATCGACGGTAAGATGCGATGGTAAGATGGCCCTAACAGGACACCGTAAGGAACAAATATTGTACTCTTGTAATGGTTGTTCAAAGCGCGGAAGAATTCGGTTGTGGAAAAAACAGAACAGAGGGTTGATCAATGAACAACGAGAGCAGACCGCGAATGTTCAGTCAGACTTATTTGCTTTGTAGATCTTTCAAATGCAACATAGCTAGAATCTTGCTTTATGTTAATAAATCGCTGCATATGCACTACGACCAACTTGACATTTTACTTTTCCAGCCACCTTTTTGTTTTTGTTGTTTATATCATTATTGTGGACAATGAACACTTACTGGATAATCTTTGTGAATGATGCGTTGGACATTTTGACATCGCTCATCAATCGCATTAATGAACACGACCAAGGAAGTGTATCGATATGTGTGTATGTGTGGGTTGTCTATTTGCTCTTTCACTACTCAAATATATGCATTGTCAATCTGTGACGAAATATGCCTCTGAAATATACCCTGGACTGCATGCTTATCCGATGGTAGCTTTTTTCGGACGTTTTTAAGTCAAAAGTTACTGTGTAGGTTCTGATCAACAAAAAAACAACAACAAAAACAAAATCAAGCCTTCCTCAGTGCCTTTACATAGATGAAAATCGCAAAAGTTCACTATAATTGACCTAGATCACTATAATTGACATAGATCACTATAATTGACCTGGATCATTATAATTGACCTAGATCACTTTAACTGACCTTATAAATCGGACTGTGGTCACTGCTGTAACCAATGCACATAATGTATACCAACATATGTACATACGTGCAGAACGACTCTCCGGACCATAACCTTCTGATTTATTACTTAGTGTTTCATTATCTTTGTTGTAAACATCCACTGTATTGCGTATGTGTTTGTTTCTCATTTTTTAATATTCAAATTATACCGCACAATCAATCTATGTGTTGCTTAACAATCTAAATAATGCCTTCCATCATTTCCCCGGATATCGAACTTTTTTTGCTTATCGTCCTTTCAAGAAATTCTAAATAATCAGCATCAATAAGCGCTTTGCGTGATCTGATTCACGTAAGAGTACAATATTCGCAAGGCAATAATTACAGGTTATAAAAGGAAGGCGTGCTTTTAAATAAATATATATTCCAGGAGGCCTATTTTACGAATTGCAAACTGATATAAATGACAAAATAACATTATAAACCATTTTGTATCCACTACAATCAAGATTTATACTTCAACATCCGTAACCTTTGTATAAAAATGATACTTCTATTAGAACTACTTTTACCATAAACGTCAACAAACCACCTTGCAAAATGGTATTATCGTAATACTAATCTACTTTTTAAATATGACAAAATATTTTAAGAACTCTTCCGCGAAAAGGACTAGAGGCATGGTACACCCTAGAACCTAGCTTAAACCCCACATCGGCCTTTTTTGCCACTGACCATTCCAAGCGGTAGCACCATCCACTTTTCATAGAAAAATATGTCACAGCACGTCAAGGTGTTAGACTAAGGTATACCATATAGACCGTGAGCCATACACTTTTGTGTTACCATCTCAAGGGACAAATTCTTACTAGTACCATGTTATTGAGTACCTTATAGAGAAACAGAAAATCCATGATAGCAGTGTGAACAGGGTAGCTGATTCCTGTTATTAGAGTTATCTCCCCCTTTTAAGCAAAACTCTTGTTTCTTTAAAAAATCGTTTTCGCTGAAACTAGAAGTGCTACAGGTCTAATATTTTGCATGTATTATACATTAAGAGTCCTCTACCAAGTATTTATAAAATGTTGACCCCAGGGTCAAATATGGCCCAGCCCCGGGGGTAATATATGTTCATACAGTTATATAGGAAATCTTTAAAAATAAATAATTTTCTCTAAAACTGTAAGAGCTAGAGGTCCCATATTATGCATGAAGCATAAGCTTATGGTCCACTAGCAAGTTTGTTAAAATATCTGGCTCCGCCCCAGGGGTCATATATTTACATAGTGTCATATAGAAACATCTTTAAACTCTCTTCTTTAAAAAAACAAGAGCCAGAGGTCTACTATTTTGCATATTGTACAAGCTTATGGTTCTCTACCACTTTTGTTCAAATCGTGACTCTGTGTCCAACTATGGATCGGTTCTGGGGTTAAAGTTTTACAAAGAGTTATAAAGGAAAGTTCATAAAAATATTCTTTTTCTGATACTCCAAGAGATAGAGGTCTAATACGATGCATGTAGCATAAGAGTATCAATCGCTACCAATTTATTTTGTTTGGTGATCTTATGGTCAAATTTCGCCCGGTCCCGGGGGTCACATATTTACATAGAGTTATGAAGGAACGTCTATAAACATCTTCTCTGAAACTACAAGAGCTAGAGGTGTAATTAGCTACATGTAGCTTAAGATTATTGTCCTGTACCAAATAATTTAAATGGTGCCCCTTGAATCAAGCCTGGAATTAAATTTGGCCCTGTCCCGGGGGTCACACTATAACATTGAATTATATAGGAAAACATATTCAAACAGCTTCTCTGATACTTCAAAAGCTAAATAATAGTTTGCATGTACCATAAGCTTATGATCCTCTACCTAGTTTGTTCAAATGGCGACAATGGGATCAAATATGGCCACTACGGGGGTCACAGTTTTACAGATTTATATAAAGAAATTGGTGTTGTTTCTTAAAACATGAGAGCACTTGGAGTGGGTCTCTTGTTTATGGCTTGAAGTTGTACACTTTTCATAAAATCACTTCAAAAGTTTTAAGCGAACTGAAATATATAGGGAATGTGACTTTTGATAAGGTATTCCATTATGAAGACTTAACCATGTTTACAAATCGCATATTGAATAAATCGACGAACTAAAATCACAAAGTTGACCACTGCATTTTCGACAAATTGCAAAAAAACAGAAAGAAAAAGAAAAGGCATTTTACGGTATAACTGTTGATTTTTAGGTGTTTGTTATACAAATTTTAAAATAACCCGCCAAATTACGACAAAATTACTCTACAAAAACAGTTTATCAAAACTCTGTCCAGGTGTTCAACTCATATAATAATGCATATGTGTCGCTTAAAAGTATATGTTTATTCATGGGTTTTTGTATAAATATCCGTAATTGAATAAGTGTAAAATGAATTATCCATTTATTTTTTTTGTCTGGCTGGTTAAAGCTTTTTATATTGTATCTATAGAGTTTTGATTCTCAAACGATGTAAGTTATGTATATACCTCGTGGTCAGTAGATTTAGAAAAGATGTACATATGTTGTAAAATGTGGCTGTTGTTGGCGGGATAGCTACTTTAACTGCAGTAGCACCTGTATGTCGGATATAGCTTTTATAGTAAACATCGGTAAACTAATCGTGATCACTTAATGTAATCTATCTCCGATTTATTTCTGGAAGCGTTTATATTTTTTTTATATCTTACATTATGTGTTATATTGTCACATTAAGTTATATTATTTAAATCAGATAATATGTACTGAGTATTCTTAATTGTCCTGTTTTATCCCAAGGCATTAATTGCCAAGTTTATCAAAACAGCAATGAGCTGGGCATATATAAGACTTGCAGGCATATTGCAACTCGACATACATGAACTTGGTGCTAACTTGCTAGATAAGATAGATCGTTGTGAAGCCAGCTTCTTGGATATAACCTTTATGACATATTAACATTTTAGTTGTATCTATTTTAATGCAGTCATCCTGCTTGAGCGCATACAGCCTGTATATGCAGTGGATAGCACGGGGGACTTTAAATTCAGAGGACCCTGGTTCAAGCCTCACCATAGCCAGTGAGTTTTGTCGGTGTGTTCTTGGGCAAGACACCTTTACCCTCGTCCGTCGGATGGGGACGTAAACCAGGCGATCCCGTGTATAGCTTGTTCTTTTCTCCCATCATGTTAAAGAAACATAGGTGTCTATTCGTCAGTAGGGCAGGTTCCTAAATTCCTATATATCCAACCACCCAACCCCCCCCCCCCCCCGCACCCCACACACTCACACTCCCTCTCTCTCTTCATTGGCAATACACCTTCTTTTTTTAGGTAATAATCATTCCACTTGCACTTGCATGCACAAAAGTAGGGTTGATGCTTACTATCCTAGGTTAATTCCATACTCTAAATCAAATACGTAGAACATCACAAAATATGTTTAGATACATATCCTAAGCAGGTGATATTGTAACAACTGCACCAATACTAACATATAGTTGCCATGGTAAGTAGTTAGTACAGTGATCTGGGTATCACCCTAAAGATATTTCTTCGTCGACGCCGTATGGTTCCCATGCAAGACTATGACCACTGCATATCGAGGCATAGGGGTACAATTTCTCCGAATTCATGTTAATTTTGTCATTTTTGTTCATTATTTTCATCATGAAACCTGTATTGTTTCAGGTGCTACTTCAGTGGTGGCAGTGATCGTGTCTCCAGCGAAAAATGAAGTGTTTACTAGAGAATTTGCAGCAACTCTGCAGTTCTGCAGGTAAGAAGGTTCTAGGCACATTCTGCAAATTTTTATCTAGATGAAGAGTGAGCCGGGTCGAATGTTCATTTCTGTTGGCGCCATATAACATGTTTGTGTTGGTGCGCCGTAAAACCCCAATTCAGATCAATTCATCTTCGTCGATACTTTTTTCAGTAACACAAAAATGGTTCGTGCAAATGCATATACTACTATTTTTACATATGCAGAATTCTTCATTGTGTTGTTTATGGGTGAGGGTACTTCAGGTGTAAAAATCCTTAAGATATGCATAAATTGTAATTAAAAAGTATTAAAATAGACAACTTTTAAGATTTTGCGTTGCAATATGCAATGTTTAATTCATGTATTTATGTGTAATACATTCTCCAAATGTGTAATCATAATAAGTATTGCCATGACGCATACACCTAAAAAAGACTTTTGTTAAAAAAAACACGTTAAACCGCACATTTCCTTTATCTAGAAATTATGTGCAATGCCATGAACATTGCTTAGTACTTAATTTCATCAATATATCATAACAATCCCTTATTCATATTATAATATTATTTAAATCGTGTAGAAAGGTTGTAAATTACTGATTCTTACAAGTTTACACATATATTGTGAAAAATATTAACTAAACTAAATGCATAAAAATGTGTCATTAGTGGGTGGGGTAAATTGACTTCTAATTTGAAGCAAAATAGAGATTTTAAACTGAATTCAGTGCTAAAATAAGCTTATTTACGCTTTATGTAACTCAATGAATTGTAAACTTAAATGCATCTTTAAAAAGTACATCAATAATTATTCACATAAGCATGACATTCAACAATGAACATCAAAAACTTATATGAAAGCGCGACAATGATAACCTAATAATGTTCGATTTTTTTTTATATAAGCTACCTGTTCCAGATTGCTATCATGGAAAAATGTATTCTATATACCTTGCTCTTTTCAAAAAGTGATGGTAGAATTTGTCCCTTGAGTTGGTAACAATATCGAAAATTTTGGGTCCTGGCTCAAGGCCTAATAGTCTGTAAAAGTGCACTGCACATTTTGACGTCATAAAGTCATCCACGATGGCCGCCAGTGGTATTAATATGAACATGTTGTGATCGCTCTATTTCATGTATTTATGACCAGATTTGAATATGCAAAGTTTAGGATCTAACCGTGCATGAACGTAATATGGCATCAGCATATCATTAAATGTGATGGCCGCCGTGACGTTATTATAAGATGAAAAGTCGTAAAACAGCCTCTGTTTTTTTCTATTTGCTATTTTTAGCAATTGCATTGGGAATATATTATATTTCATTGTCTTTGGGAACACTGATCTTTGTGACGCCATAACGTCATCCACTATGACTACAAGTGACACCAGAATGACCACTTTGTAATCGCATCATCTCCTGTATTTTTAATCGGATTTGAACAAAATATTCACAGATTGTCGAATTTTGGACCTATCTAGTTGAGCAGGATCATAATATGGCGCCATGACGTCATTAACTATGACCCACTAGTGACAAGTCAAAAAGTAAAAAAAAACATGTTTAGATATTTTCTTGGAAAAACAATAGGTGTTTTTGTCTTTGTGAGCACTAACCGTTGTGCCGTCATGACGTCATCCAATACAGCGGAATGTCCGGTTTAGATGTGAAATAAAAAGTATGAAATTTCAAGAACAGAACGAGCTAGCAACATCAACTTTGCTATAGCGTCCTAAATGACCTTGACCATGTAAGAGAAAACCAGGTGACCAGGTCAAAGGTCAATGGCAAAGATTAGCAATGTGTATTAACACAAATAACCATCTACATCTCAGAAACGGTTAAATGTTTTATTAAGAACCTACATATAATTATCGAGTAGCTCAAAATAGTTTTCAAACATAAATAGTATTTGAATATAGATGTTGCCATATTTACCAAATACGGCGCTGTCAATGACGCGAATTATAAAAATCGTAGACACGTACAATTTGGCGTACAACGGTATGATTTCAATTACAAATGTTATCTTTAGCTAGTACCATAAATGTCATACATGTTATATAGCGTGTTGGGTTTAGGTGAATGAATCCTTAATTGTGAAATATATTTGTGTGCGTGTGGGCGTGCGTGCTTGTGCCTGCGTGCAGTGCGTGTTCCTGCAAGCAGATGTGTTATGATGTTGAGATCCACTATCAGAGTGTGCTGAGACATTCCTTTTTGAGTTGTATCTCTCATTATAGCTCGGGACAATCCAATCCTCTGTATGAGTGCATTTATACCGTTTACATTAAGTTGTGTGTTTAACATTACAGATCATAAAGGAGGTTAACGTTATAACATAGCATGAGTTTGTTTTTGTCATTATTACGGGGCCTACGTTATACTAAATTAATTATGTAAATTGCTTTATCCATGTGATGTTACCATTTCCAACCTTTCCTAATCCGCATTTTACTTCCCATACACTACCCTATCTCCCACTCAGTCGCACTCGTATCGCACGAATCCAAATTTCCTCACAGAGTACTCCACTACTACTCATCCCAATTTCACATACGTACACCAAAACACAAATAATGAAACACCTGATGTTTTGTTTTAATATGATGGTTTCATACAAAGTCTGTATTGGGAGAACCTCATCAACTGAAACAACTGAAAATCAGCTTTCGCGTGCAGTTGTAAGTCTAACAGTGATTTTCAGCTAAATAACTTTCCCGCTCCACCCCACACCTACATCACAATTACAAACTTAGAGGGAGATGAGATGGAGGATTAAGTTTCCTATCAGACCTGCCTCCGCCAGGCGGCGAAACCACACAGGACAGAGGTCTGTAGCTCTCTCTGTTGTATTGTGGAGATATATTTAAAGAAACTTACCATCTACTTTACTGAAACAAATAATGGCAAAATTACACTACAGAATCGTTTATCAAAACCCTATGCAGGTGTTCAGTTCAAATAATGATGTATATGTGCCGATTAAAAGTATATATGTTTTTTTCACGGGTTCTTAAAATATCCGTAAAATGAATTATGAGTTGGTAATCTTAATTCAGAAGATCCAGTTTTTTTTCGTGGGTGGTTAAAGCCGTTTATATTGTGTCTACAGAGTTTGGATACTCAAAATATGTAAGTTATATAATTATACACTTCGTCGTCAATAGGTTTAGAAACAGTATACGTCTGTGTTGTACAATTTAGCTGTTGTTGGCGGGATAGCTACTTTAATTTATGTCGTTATATCTACATACACCGCTGTTAGTCAACAGGAAGTGATTTGCCGCAAAAAAATTCACGTCACAACTGTAACCGACATACAATCAAAAATATACCTAGACATCGACCTTCACAAACAAGGCCATACTTATTGATCGTTCGTACTAATACATAAGTTGACTTCGTACTAATACATAAGTTCACAGTGCTATCTTTCGTACTACGTCGCTCCTATTTTTTATATGGCTGATCCTATAAAATTCTGGGTGTTTGCAGAATATTGCACTTAATAAACCGAGATCATGGAAGAAATTTGTGATATAATTTCATTGTGATGCTAGTTATTTGACTGTATAAGAAAACAATTGTATAAAAATGATCGTAACCCGACACCACTCTTGATACAAGAATGTTTTACCAGATTCTTGTAAGCTGCTGAACTGTCGACACGGGTGTATGTGGATGCAGCAAGGAACGACAATTCTGTGGAGAGATTGGCAAAATTCATGCTAAAATTTGCAAAACTATGATAACACGGCATATCCCTAACCCTTATATAACCTTTAGCTTAGGGTCAGGGTTAGGGATAGTGTTAAAGAAGACACTTGTGGAAACATGTTTAGAAACGTAACGGTATCTCATATTGACGTAACATAAGTAAATCCCGTTAGCACAGATTCAAATGAAATCTAGCTTATCCATGTCATTGTTGTCTGAAGTAACGTGTCAGTTTGATTGACTGCATTCTGTGAATGTTGCATTTCCGGTTCGACCTTTGTACTCATTACATATCTATAAATAAATCAGTACACTGTGTTTTAGTATCATTAACATACAATATTATTACCTGATCTTCTATATAAATGCTATATCGTCATTTCTTGCTAATTCACTAAGGAAAAGACTGTTCCCGGTGAAAACGAACTGTTACCGGGCTTTAGTTTTGACTGTTTCCCTCACGTGCTGGAATTTCGTTTGCGTGACGTCATGTTGCTTCTTTTTTCACCATAGGTTCCCATTATAAAACAAATTTTCATTTTCACTGTTTCGTACAGTAACATTAATCAGGTAATAAAACAGTTATCACATGTGTGTTTGGGGAACAGTAAAAACTGTTTTCCCTTGGTGTCGGGGGATGTCAGTGTGAACTGTTTCCCTCGGCCTATCGGCCTCGGGAAACAGTTCACATTGCCATCCCCTCCACCTCGGGAAAACAGTTTTGACTGTTTCCCAAACACACATGTGATAACTGTATACTGATAGACACGCAATAACGAAGCATACATGGTTTATTAAAAAAGAGATATTATAAACGGAGATACACAGAGATTTTGTACAGTCACGGTATTAATCTATATAGGCCAGTGTGAGTCAAGATAAGTAATATATTTAAAAGAATCCAGTGGTAAAAGGGATTTTACAAGAAGAAAAGCTATTTCAGTGTTTGAAACATTAGACAAGATACAATGTCAGCTAAATGTAGTATCTGTTTAAATATTTCTGATTTAATAAACTTAAAATTCACACTTAATTTTATCTTCAGTAAAAACTTTATTTATATTTGTGCTGTTGTTTTCTTTTTTTCCTAATCAATTAAGGAATTAATGCCGACTGAACTATTTTTCATATTTATTGAGAAAAGTGAAGGATTTTAACGTGCTTTAACCAACCTTACATGAGTGCACCAAACATGAGATAAGCCAGCACACATGAATTACCCGTACAAAGCGAGTAAATGTAACCGTAGTTTATTACCATCTACTTTATTGAATTACCCGTACAAAGTAGGGAGTAAATGCAACCAACGCAGGGAGTAAATGCAACCGTAGTATATTACCATCTACTTTACTGAATTACCCGTACAAAGCAGGGAGTAAATGCAACCAACGCAGGGAGTAAATGCAACCGTAGTATATTACCATCTACTTTACTGAATTACCCGTACAAAGCAGGGAGTAAATGCAACCAAAGCAGGGAGTAAATGCAACCGTAGTATATTACCATCTTCGTTACTGAATTACCCATACAAAACAGGGAGTAAATGCAACCGTAATATATTACCATCGACTTTACTGAATGACCCGTACAAAGGGAATAAATGTAACCGTAGTTTATTACCATCTACTTTATTGAATTACCCGTACAAAGTAGGGAGTAAATGCAACCAAAGCAGGGAGTAAATGCAACCGTAGTATATTACCATCTACTTTACTGAATTACCCGTCCGAAGCAGGATGTAAATGTAACCGTAGTATATTACCATCTTCTTTACTGACTTACCCGTACAAAGCAGGGAGTAAATGCAACCAAAGCAGGGAGTAAATGCAACCGTAGTTAATTACCATCTACTTTACTGACTTACCCGTACAAAGTAGGGAGTAAATGCAACCAAAGCAGGGAGTAAATGCAACCGTAGTATATTACCATCTACCTTACTGAATTAACCGTACAAAGCAGTGAGTAAATGCAATCAAAGCAGGGAGTAAATGCAACCGTAGTATATTACCATCTACTTTACTGAATTATCCGTACAAAGCAGGGAGTAAATGCAACTGCAACCGTAGTATATTACCATCTACTTTACTGAATTACCCGTACAAAGCAGGGAGTAGATGCAACCAAAGCATGGAGTAAATGCAACCGTAGTATATTTCCATCTACTTTACTGAATTACCCGTACAAAGCAGGCAGTAAATGTAACCGTAGTATATTACCATCTACTTTATTGAATTACCCGTACAAAGCAGTGAGAATTATCCGTACAAACCAAGGGTAAATGCAACCAAAGCAAGGAGTAAATGCAACCGTAGTATATTACCATCAACTTTACTGAATTACCCGTACAAAGCAGGGAGTAAATGCAAGCGTAGTATATTACCATCTACTTTACTGAATTACCCGTACAAAGCAGGGAGTAAATGCAAGCGTAGTATATTACCATCTACTTTACTGAATTACCCGTACAAAGCAGGGAGTAAATGCAACCGTAGTATATTACCACCTACTTTACTGAATTATCCGTACAAAGCAGGGAGTAAATGCAACCAAAGCAGGGAGTAAATGCAACCGTTGTATATAACCATCTACTTTACTGAATTACCCGTACAAAGCAGGGAGTAAATGCAAGCGTAGTATATTACCTTCTACTTTACTGAATTACCAGTACAAAGCAGGGAGTAAATGCAACCGTAGTATATTACCACCTACTTTACTGAATTATCCGTACAAAGCAGGGAGTAAATGCAACCAAACCATGGAGTAAATGCAACCGTAGTATATTACCATCTACTTTACTGAATTATCCGTACAAAGCAGGCAGTAAATGTAACCGTAGTAAATTACCATCTACTTTATTGAATTACCCGTACAAAGCAGTGAGAATTATCCGTACAAACCAAGGGTAAATGCAACCAAAGCAGGGAGTAAATGCAACCGTAGTAATTACCATCTACTTTATTGAATTACCCGTACAAAGCAGTGAGAATTACCCGTACAAACCAGGGGTAAATGCAACCAAAGCAGGGAGTAAATGCAACCATAGTATATTACCATCAACTTTACTGAATTACCCGTACAAAGTAGAGAGTAAATGCAAGCGTAGTATATTACCATCTACGTTACTGAATTACCCGTACAAAGTAGGGAGTAAATGCAACCGTAGTATATTACCATCTACGTTACTGAATTACCCGTACAAAGTAGGGAGTAAATGCAACCGTAGTATATTACCACCTACTTTACTGAATTACCCGTACAAAGCAGGGAGTAAATGCAACCGTAGTAATTACCATCTACTTTATTGAATTACCCGTACAAAGCAGTGAGAATTACCCGTACAAACCAGGGGTAAATGCAACCAAATCAGGGAGTAAATGCAACCGTAGTATATTACCATCAACTTTACTGAATTACCCGTACAAAGTAGGGAATAAATGCAACCAAAGCAGGGAGTAAATGCAACCGTAGTATATTACCATCTACTTTACTGAATTACCCGTACAAAGCAGGGAGTAAATGCAACCGTAGTATATTACCATCTACTTTACTGAATTACCCGTACAAAGCAGGGAGTAAATGCAAGTGTAGTATATTACCATCTACTTTACTGAATTACCCGTACAAAGCAGGGAGTAAATGTAACCGTAGTATATTACCATCTACTTTACTGAATTACCCGTACAAAGCAGGAAGTAAATGCAAGCGTAGTATATTACCATCTACCTTACTGAATTACCCGTACAAAGCAGGGAGTAAATGCAACCGTAGTATATTACCATCTTTTTTACTAAATTACCCGTACAACGCAGGGAGTAAATGCAACCAACGCAGGGAGTAAATGCAACCTTAGTATATTACCATCTACTTTACTGAATTACCCGTACAAAGCAGGAAGTAAATGCAAGCGTAGTATATTACCATCTACCTTACTGAATTACCCGTACAAAGCAGGGAGTAAATGCAAGTGTAGTATATTACCATCTACTTTACTGAATTACCCGTACAAACCAAGGGTAAATGCAACCAAAGCAGGGAGTAAATGCAACCGTAGTAATTACCATCTACTTTATTGAATTACCCGTACAAAGCAGTGAGAATTACCCGTACAAACCAGGGGTAAATGCAACCAAAGCAGGGAGTAAATGCAACCATAGTATATTACCATCAACTTTACTGAATTACCCGTACAAAGTAGGGAGTAAATGCAAGCATAGTATATTACCATCTACGTTACTGAATTACCCGTACAAAGCAGGGAGTAAATGCAAGTGTAGTATATTACCAACTACTTTACTGAATTACCCGTACAAACCAAGGGTAAATGCAACCAAAGCAGGGAGTAAATGCAACCGTAGTAATTACCATCTACTTTATTGAATTACCCGTACAAAGCAGTGAGAATTACCCGTACAAACCAGGGGTAAATGCAACCAAATCAGGGAGTAAATGCAACCGTAGTATATTACCATCAACTTTACTGAATTACCCGTACAAAGTAGGGAATAAATGCAACCAAAGCAGGGAGTAAATGCAACCGTAGTATATTACCATCTACTTTACTGAATTACCCGTACAAAGCAGGGAGTAAATGCAACCGTAGTATATTACCATCTACTTTACTGAATTACCCGTACAAAGCAGGGAGTAAATGCAAGTGTAGTATATTACCATCTACTTTACTGAATTACCCGTACAAAGCAGGGAGTAAATGTAACCGTAGTATATTACCATCTACTTTACTGAATTACCCGTACAAAGCAGGAAGTAAATGCAAGCGTAGTATATTACCATCTACCTTACTGAATTACCCGTACAAAGCAGGGAGTAAATGCAACCGTAGTATATTACCATCTTTTTTACTAAATTACCCGTACAAAGCAGGGAGTAAATGCAACCAACGCAGGGAGTAAATGCAACCGTAGTATATTACCATCTACTTTACTGAATTACCCGTACAAAGCAGGAAGTAAATGCAAGCGTAGTATATTACCATCTACTTTACTGAATTACCCGTACAAAGCAGGGAGTAAATGCAAGTGTAGTAAATTACCATCTACTTTACTGAATTACCCGTACAAAGCAGGGAGTAAATGTAACCGTAGTATATTACCATCTACTTTACTGAATTACCCGTACAAAGCAGGAAGTAAATGCAAGCGTAGTATATTACCATCTACCTTACTGAATTACCCGTACAAAGCAGGGAGTAAATGCAACCGTAGTATATTACCATCTTTTTTACTAAATTACCCGTACAACGCAGGGAGTAAATGCAACCAACGCAGGGAGTAAATGCAACCTTAGTATATTACCATCTACTTTACTGAATTACCCGTACAAAGCAGGAAGTAAATGCAAGCGTAGTATATTACCATCTACCTTACTGAATTACCCGTACAAAGCAGGGAGTAAATGCAAGTGTAGTATATTACCATCTACTTTACTGAATTACCCGTACAAACCAAGGGTAAATGCAACCAAAGCAGGGAGTAAATGCAACCGTAGTAATTACCATCTACTTTATTGAATTACCCGTACAAAGCAGTGAAAATTACCCGTACAAACCAGGGGTAAATGCAACCAAAGCAGGGAGTAAATGCAACCATAGTATATTACCATCAACTTTACTGAATTACCCGTACAAAGTAGGGAGTAAATGCAAGCATAGTATATTACCATCTACGTTACTGAATTACCCGTACAAAGCAGGGAGTAAATGCAAGTGTAGTATATTACCAACTACTTTACTGAATTACCCGTACAAACCAAGGGTAAATGCAACCAAAGCAGGGAGTAAATGCAACCGTAGTAATTACCATCTACTTTATTGAATTACCCGTACAAAGCAGTGAGAATTACCCGTACAAACCAGGGGTAAATGCAAC